>JARWLC010000002.1:26037500-26295000 GCA_033318265.1 Phyllotis vaccarum | reverse complement strand
AATCGGATCTGAGATGACCCTTGGTAGGTAGTAGATGAGACACAGGTGAAATCATGCCACAGAGCTTGTGCAGTGATTGCCACTGTGAAACCCAGGAAGGCTAATTAACCCAATCTATGCTCCTGTACCTATACTTAAGTGACAGGGAATGTGAACACTGGAGTCCTCTCTTAGACCCAGCTCTTAGAGTGACAGTTATGTCTCGTAGATGGAGAAAACTCAGAGAGAGAGAGAGAGAGAGAGAGAGAGAGAGAGAGAGAGAGAGAGAGAGAGAGAGAGAGAGAGAGAGAGAACTTTCAGACAAGTGTCCATTGCTTCCTTGTCTACTTGTCCTTCAGGATTCAGTCTTGTCCTTGAAGCCCTGCAGCTAGAAGCATTTACATTCTGTCCCAAATTCCCATAGCAATGTGCATCTCATTTGCTATTATTAAATTTTCACTTGTTTGTATTGACATTTGCAGTTTAAAATACTAAAGTGCTAACACATTGAAGGCTGGACGAACATTAGCACTCATCTAATCTAATGGACCTTAAGCCATCAACTCACAGAAATCCAGAGACCTTCCCTATGAGTCTGTGCACTGCAGTTTCCTGCGCAATACCTACTCATGATGATATTTCATAGCAGGTAATCTAAATCAAGGAACTCCTCTAGGATTTGCTTGTCCCATGCCCTTCTCCCTTATTGCCACTCCTTCCACCTACACTTCTTTTTTTAATTAGCCACTCCTCCTGAATTGGCTAGGATCAGATTTACCCCTTTCAGTGCCTTTAGATTCCTGCTCGTTGGTCTGAAGTGCATCCAAATGTCAGTTTTTCATAAGCAAACGTTCTTGTGGACCTTTCCTTGTACCAACCTTTGCTCTCCAAAGCATTGCATAGCTCATCTCAATTAAAATTAACATGACTTTTCATGCGTGTATATAATGTGTTGACGCCATATTTGCCCCCATAATCATTTCTTGTCTCTCCCCATCCCCGCCCCCATCCCACTGCCCCCCTTTTCTTTCTAACTAGTTCTTTTGCCAAGGTAGCATTGCCAGGAGGCAGGCGTCTGGGTATATCTAGGCTGTGGGATTGCTGAAGGCCAGGGGCTCCAACT
The DNA here is from genome assembly GCA_033318265.1 of Phyllotis vaccarum. Taxonomy (NCBI): domain Eukaryota; kingdom Metazoa; phylum Chordata; class Mammalia; order Rodentia; family Cricetidae; genus Phyllotis; species Phyllotis vaccarum. The sequence goes on along the minus strand of JARWLC010000002.1, from coordinate 26,293,898 downwards.
CGAAGAGTGAACCTCAGCAAGCAGTAGATATGATGAACTGGTCATGCCGCAGAATAGTCTAATGACTGCTGCAAATACGCTTAGCTGATAGGGTGGGAAGGGGGGCAGAATCCGTGGGGGATGGAGGGAGGCGGTAACTTCTCTCCCTTCTCTTCTAATCTTCTACTCCCCTCCTCTCCCTCCTAAACTACTAAACGCCAACTGCTGTCCCATCCGCCTGAGACTCTTCAATAGGACAGTTAGAAATTTTCTGAAGGAAGATAGAAACGTCAACTCAGGCAGGCGGGATAACATCAGCCCTGATGTGCGCCCCCTGCAGGCAGCAGAGGCTGTGGCGGTCTCAACGAACCATTCCTGTGGCCCCCATGAGCTTGTCTTAGCTCACTGCCTCATTTCCTCTCTTGTTTTCCGATCTCTAGTCCCCAGCTCTGGCCCCTGTCCTATCAAATCCCTCTTCTGCCCAGGGCACCGGAGCTGGGAAGCTGTGGTTTCCTCCTAAGATAAGTGGCCGGCTCACTCTCTTTCCTCTCTCCCCGCTAAGAGGAAAGCATTCTGTACATTCTCTTTTTGCCTGCCCGTCTCCACCTACACACTCACCTTTGGAAAATTCATGTACTTCTCGGGTGTCAGTCTTCCCCTTGTGACCATTTCTCCCAGTCTTTTCTTTAGGTTTCCCTCTCTCTCCTAAGGGTTTAATCTCCCATTATCAAGTGTTCATCCCCGAGATGACACTCTGACACCAAAATCAGCGAGGCTAATCCAGGCTGATTAACATTCATCTTGATAATCGTTTTTTTCCTCTTCCTGCCGGGACACTCTTAATATAAAATTTCCATCTCCTCCATCCCTTACATCCTTGGCCAAATGAATAATCTTATGTTCCGTTTATTTTTCCTGCCTTGTAACCCACACACTTCCTTTTCCTCCCCGTCTTGTTACTTTGTTCTTGTCTGAACAACTGCCATACGTCCCCTATCTCTAGCTGTTTCCTGAGTCAACTTGGCATGTTTGGTTACATAACATTTCACTTATGGGATAAAGAATGCTAGCCTGTGCTCTGCTGCATTCAAGGACAGCCCACCATGTCTGAGATAATACAGCCAGAACTGGGTGACCAGAACTCCAAGTTGCACTAAAGAGAGCCCACTCTAGTTCCAACAGAAAAGGAATTTGTAAAAGTATTAGCTCAGAAGATAGTTGAGAGAGTCATGGACTGCTCAGCACAGTCAGGCACAAATTACCCAGCACACTCCACAGTCACACTCTCTGGGTAGATGCCATGATTTGAACATAGTCCTTCAATCCCAGCCCTTCTGTGAAAGCTTGTGTGCCCTTATGGACTGGATTGTGTGAGGGCCAACTTCTTTGGGTTGGTATTAATTATCAGTGTGCAACAAATTATCATAAATAAGTCGGTGGTTTAAAATATCAGTAATACATTCTTTCTCAGTTCTAGAGACCCCAATGTCCGGACTGGGGTCAGCTGGGCTGGGACACTAGGAGAGAATCTGTCCCTTCTTGGCCACTAGATGTCCTTTGCTGCTGGCTACATTTCTAGAACCTTCCAACCAACATTTTCAAACCCTTCTTATTCTGTCTTTCTATAAGTCCTTTGTCTTTAAACGTCCATCTGCCCTCTTCATAGACGGTACATGTGATGGTACCTAGGGTTGAACTGGGTAATTATAGGATAGCATGCCCCTCTTGACATCTTTACCACATTGCCCAAAATGTTACCCTGTAAGTTAACATTTGTATATCTCTGGGGATCATTATTCAGCCTACCACAGTGCTGGTCACTTCTGAATTGAAGTTTTGATTGTGGACATCTCATTGGTGGATCTTAGGTCATGTGTACTTGAGCCACAAGGCATCCTGGGAAATGGAAAGTGTTTGATGATGATAGGTCCCCTAGTCATGTCAGATATCAACTATAACTGGCTCCAAAGCTTTTATAAAAACAAACTTCTGCCAGACAGTGGTGATAAATGCCTTTAATCCCAGCACTTGGAAGGCAGAGTAAGGTGGAACTCTGAGTTCTGTGTTCAAGGCCAGCCTGGTCTACAGAGTGAGTTTCAGGACAGCCAGAACTACACAGAGAAACCCTGTCTTTAACAAACAAAACCAAAACCAAAAGCAACCCAAGCTTCTATGTCATCAACTACCTGGACTCTTTAAAGCAGGAAAGATATTTATTGCTGAGCGTTTTATACTCCAGATTTTATGCCATGCCGACTATTGACAAGAAAAAAAATCACCAATCTGAAAAGCCAGTTCCTATGGCTTTTGATTATGGGAAAACAAAACAAAACACAAAGTATGAGGTAAAAACATGGAGAAATGTTCCTTAATAACAGTCTGTTCTTGGACCCTCAAAGAGATATTCAGTTAGGTTTCAAATTCACTAAGGAAAACATTTAGTTAGGACATTATTTCCTCCTTCTGACTCCTCCAATGCCACACATCGTCCGAAAGATTTATGGTGATCAGAACTCGGGCAGTAAGAAGAGAACAGTCCTATTTCTTCAACTCCCTACTCCGTAATTTTTCTAGCAAGCTGAAGCGGCCCTTCCTTTATTCATCCCTTTCCCAATTCTTTATGCTAATAGTAGTTTTTTTCCCATCTTCTCTTACCTTGAAGTAGCAGGTGATATTTATTTTCCCAATCATTCTTTTAGAAGGAAAAAACCTATCAGACAATCTTTAGGTCTGACAGGTCTTGTCAGTGACATAGTGGTGGTGGTAGGCATTTCTGAGGTTGAGCAGTGTCCTTCCTGTGGGGACAGTGATGCTGTGTGTGTGTGTGTGTGTGTGTGTGTGTGTGTGTGTGTATTCAAGGATGAGAGAGAACCAGGTAAAAGATTATCGGGGTCAGCATTTATACCAATTGCATAGATGACAGTCGAGTAATTTGGGCTCTTGTGTGTAAAAATTTCCCAAGAGCATTGTTTTTATTGTTGACATTTTCCTGTTGATTTCTGAGCCTCTGAAAATTCTATCTGTTCCTTTGAGTGGTTTTTGTGTGTGTGTGTGTAACAACGCAACATAATAAAAATTTCTTTTTAGAAGACTCAGAAAGCAATGGGAAAAAGTTAAAGTTAGGTGAGAAAATTATTATTTTCTTCTAAGATTGTAGACTTATTATTTTCCTTGCTGTTGTTGAGGGATTCAGGAAGAGCCTACAATGTGTTATGTGCTTGACAATGGCTCCAGTATCCCACATACTCTCGGTCCCTCTGGTGGTCCTCTTCTCCTTAGAAGGTGAACTAAAATCCAGGTCACCTTCCGCTTTCCCAGCTCTGGATCCATGCCCCCATCTTAGACATGATTGACGTTTTGAGAATAAGTCCAGCTCAGTGCGTGTCTGTCCCCCATTGGTTCTCCAGCAATTTTGTTTATATCCAACACTCACAGAATCTTTTGTCAACAAACTCTGATTCAAGTGACCTCTTTGGTGGCAGGGAGGAAGGAAGAAGGAGGCCTATAGAGGTTTTGGGAGCTTCATTCTGAATTAATTCTTCTGCTTCAGTGTAATGTTGGTATTTGATCAAACATAAAAAGCTTGAAGCTTTAATGTCCTGCTGACACCATTATCAACAAAGCATCGGAGCGGAAGCTTTTTGGCAGCTCATTAGAGGGAGATTTTATGTCAGTAGGTTTAAGACTAAGGATACCTTTTAGTGGCTCTTTCCCAAGGATAAGCTACATCATGCAGTATGAATCAAATTCAAGAGCTTTATTAAAGGACCCTTGGTAATTTGGTAATATATTATCGCTCAGTTTTGGAAAGGCGATAAATGACTCCATTTTATAGTGTAATTTAAAATAATAATATGGATTACAGTTGTGTTCAGTCATGAAAGTATAATTTAACAGTTTGAGTTGATAATAACCTTTTCCTCCCTCGACAGTGACCACACTCTTATTTCAGTCCAAAATGGTTTACTGGGGATGATTTACCAGGCTTGCGTTTAGAGTCCAGTAGTGCTGAACATGTGTTTAATTGGAATTTTATGTTGTGTTGGAAAAGCTTTATACATATATATATATTAAAAAGAAAAGAAAAGAAAAAATAAACATCCTTCCAGAGAATGCAGACTGGTAAACAGTAGCCATTCCAATATCCAAAGTCGGGCCCACGCTTGTCCTTAGGGCTCCCCAGGAGAAGCGTGGTCATGGGGAGTGGTAATTGGAGATAGTTTAATAAAAGTCTGAAGCTAAAGCTCAGCTTCAGCTCTAGCCATCGGGGAACTTTCCCCAGTCCAGGCCTGACAGAACATGTGGAGCTGGTCTTGGTCTTGGAAATGCTGTAGCTTTGTAACTGTGGGACAGGCAAGTGACAGGTACAAGGCCTAGTGCAAGAAGGTGGCCTCTGCATAGCTGCAGAAGGTGCAGAGGGCATTGGGATATCCACAGCCTTAACTTTGCTTCTCTGGCTCACTGTTGATTCTTACTAGCCTCCATTTGGCTGGACCTAACTGAAGCTATAGGACAGGGACATCTCAGGGATCTATGGCTGTGGCTCATAGAATAATAGACCACTGAACTATAGTAATGCCATCTCACAAAAGTATTCCTAAGAATACTTTAAGTGATAAAACTATCTTGGGTAAAACTAGTCTTTGGTTACTTAGACCAGTCATAAATTTCCTAAGGTAAACTGGTCTCTGGACCTGCCCTAAGTTCCTATACTATCTGACCCTGAGCTAAAGGTTAACTGCCTGACCATTTAACTGTTATCTCTCTACTTTTGCAAATAATGCCTGCTTGCTGCAGATGTCCAGAGCTGCCTTTCTGTATATGTCATAGCTGCGTTTTGTCCTTAAGAACTGGAACCCACTGGAGGTCAAGAATGCTTTCTGCTAATCGACTTGGGACATCCCACTGCGGTTAATAAGGACTCCATTTGACTTCTTCAGGTCGAAGGGAGTCTTTGTAGTCAGGTACTCCATAACAATAGCCGTGCAGAAGAGTGGGCTGTATATGGAGAGGAAAAAATGGTAGCTCTATGAAGGACAAATTAAAAACTTTGATGCTTAAAAAGCATCCTCATTCATATTCGTTATGAATGTGTCCAATTAAAATCAAACTCAACTTTTAGTTGCTATTTTCCACTTCCCACTCTCTACTTGTCAAAGGGGGGGAGAGAGAGAGAGAGAGAGAGAGAGAGAGAGAGAGAGAGAGAGAGAGAGAGAGAGAGAGAGAGAGAGAGACTTCCTTGAAGTTCTCTGTTTCCGGAGTTGTTGTCTGGCATCTGTATTCAGGATGGAATGCTGCTCACCTGTCGTCATTGGAATGTATTGGTTTCTAGGAGCGCAGACCAGCCTAGGCACAACCAGATCTCAGTCCTGAGCCAGCTAACCTCAGATAAAGTTTTACCACATGCAAGATTCTTTAGTGAAAATTAACTGGGGTAGCTTTGCTTCTAGCTGTTCTATGTGACTCTTCTGGGCTCCTTCTCCACCCTTCCTAAGTCTCCTTCAACTCTGCGATTTCAGAACTTGCCTGATCACCCCCTCTGCGTTCCAAAGGACAACTGGGCTTCCAAAGCATAAATGCAACTCCCTGACCTCCCTGGGTGTTTGAGTAAGGAGACTGTTTGCCCTTCTCTGATTTCCTGGTCAAATAACAATGTCTCTTTGACTATTCCCAGTGTCCCATGACTACCTCCAGCCTCACCCTTTTCCCCTGTGCTCTGGATGTCAATCATCCTGCAGGCAACATGTGCTGCTGATGAGAGTTCAGGGCTGGGAATAACGAACTGTATTAGCTGTCTATCATCTACAAAATAGAATGTTTCTGTCTTACTTTTGTCATCTATAAAATGATGTTTGCAATAGGTTTGTGATCTTTTAAACACCTCCACAAAGTCATTCGAATAAGAATCAGTCATCCATTAGGAAGCCTCACCACTTTTCCAGGAAAGAGAGGAAAAGTAGAGATGGATGACCTTGAGGATTACCAGGGGTCTCAGAGATTGCTTCTTGAGTGTCATAGAAACAGACTGTTTTCTGGGACAAAAAAATATAGTACCTTGGCTGACTGTGGTTGAACAACCACAGCTCCTGAGGTGGGCATAATGCAAGCAAGTTGTGACTGTTATGCCAGTTAAGAGAGCATGCTTGTTCTTGAGTCACAGCACTGGGACAGGGTCCTGGGGTCTAGGTCCCCTTTCCAATGAGGCCATAGCGCCTGTACTGATGTGTATAACACTGTGTCAGAACTACCATGGCCCTAACATAGCCATACTCAGGACTGAGGGAGGCACCATGACATCAACTGTACTGGTTGATAATTAGAACTCTAAGACAGTGGCTGAGGAGACAGCTTAGTTTGTAAAGTATTTGTCTCAGAAACATGAAGACCTGACTCTGATTCGCAGAACCTGTGTAAAAATAATAAAAATGAAATGAAGAATAAAAAAGAAGGAAGATGTGATGCTGTACTGTACTCTTATAATCCCAAAGCTGGGGAGATGGAGACAGGTGGATCTCTGGTTCTCTTTGGCCTGGCAGCCTAGACCACATGGCCGTTCCAGGCCAGTGAGAGATTCTGTCAGAAAAAATAAAAAGACAAGAGAAGACAGGGTCTGAGGATCTCATAAGACTCCTAAGATTGGACTGAGGTTTCCACAAACTCGTGTGCACATGCATGACCCCTCCATATACATACATGTACACACACATACAGTCAAAGATATCAACACTAGAAGGTGGTTTACATCAGTGGTTCTCAATCTGTGGGTTGAGACCCCTTTGGGGGTTGCATATCAAATATCCTACATATTAAATATTTACATTACAATTCATAATTCTACCAACAAAATGAGAGACTATATTAAAGGGTTGCAGCATTAGGAAGGTTGAGAACCACCACTTTACACAGTCAATACCTCTGTTTAGGCTGCATGGGAATTGAAATTTCAACCATAAACTTTTGTGGGTTTTTGTTGTTGTTGTTGACTTAATTTTTAACAAAGACAATCACTTTTCTAGGATGCTAAAAATCAAAGACTGGGAGATCATATGTTTTCTCATTATTAAGCAAACCCATCCGAGGATCGAATTCTAACCAGTGACTCTAGTGAGCAAGGAAATTAAGCAAATGAAGTCATTATGCTCATGGCAGAAGGAAAGATAGCCTGATAAATCATCCATCTTGCCAGAGGATGACCTTATAGAACTGAAATCCGAAATGCCACAAAGAGCTTTGCCTTCAGAGCCCTGGTCCCATGCCCTGGGCTGCTGAGAAGGATGCTCTGTCCGGACTTGCTTTTTCTGAGATGGCGTCTGGTTCATCAGCATTTTTACGCTTCCTTCTTCAGCCAGGTATCACGTAACCATCGAGTAACCATCTGGACAGGTATCTTGGAGCTGTCTCCATCTTTACGCTCTCTGTCTCTTGCCTTGTTGATGCTAAGACCCAAACAGAGAGGATTTCAAAGTTAAGGCTAAAGATAATGTCTCCTTTCTGAATCCAGAGTAAAGCCTCAAACACTAAAACCCCCCCAAAGCTAAGGACTTAACCACCCCATTCAATCACCAAGGCGTCTACATAACAAGGTGTGGTCCAGCTGCCCAGCCCACTGTATGTAACACCAGCTGGTTATGCTTGTTAATAAATCACTTATGCCAGATTACTAGGTTTGACAAATTACATGTAATTCATTCTACAATGTTAAATGGAGGTATGAGAGTTCTTCTAATAAAAACTTAGCAATAGCTTTGTGAAGATTTAAAAGTGCGAGTATTTAAACATTCTGTTATTGAACAAGAGAGTTTCAATTATGGAAGGAGATAACAGAAATTTAGAGTGGGCACTCAAACTGGTCCACAGGCATCCACAGTACACTTTTACTTGCTATTGAGAGAAAAGTAGGGGATTGTGGAAAAAACCTGATTAGATCACCTAGAAAGAATAATAAAGTGAATGGTGCTGTCCTTATAACAGAAGATGAGTGACTACATCTGGGTTTATTCTTTTAATAACTGATTTAAAAACAAGTTCTTTGAGGTATGTGGTGAAATATAATATATTTAATAAAAATGTTTGGAATATCAGAGAACAAACCACCTGTGACAGTCAGGGAGTGGTGACCCACACCTTTAATCCCATCACTCAGGAGACAGAGATCCACTTGGATCTCTTAGTTCAAAGCCTAACAGCCAGGCCGTGGTGGCACATGCCGTTGGTCTTAGCACTTGCGAGTGGGAGGCAGAGGCAGGAGGATCTCTGTGAGTTTGAGGCCAGCCTAGTCCACAAAACAAATTCCAAGACATCCAAAACTGTCCCACAAAAAAACCCCAAAAAAACATTGTCTCAAAAAAATAAAACAACAAGATGCCAAAGCAAAAAAAGGCTGATATTCCAGACTACTTTTTATTAAATACACAATAAATGTATCACCAGAGGTCCCAACTGAGTCAGATAAAACTGCATCCTATGCAGTATGAGAAAAACCATGTGGTAAGTTCAGTGGTTGCCGTTTGTATAACTCTGTTAGGTAGCAGACATGTTATAATTAGACTGTAATATTAATTTACCATTAATAAGCTATTGCAGGCTCTCTTCTCTCTCTATGCCTTTTCTTGGAAAGTTTACTATTAGATCCGTCATCAGTGCAGGGGAGTTTCTACTGTGATCTCATTTCCAAGAAGCTCTTAGATCCCTCCCTGTGGTCTGTGGTCCAGATGGAAAGAGAGAGAGAGAGATCAGAGGCATCTTGCTTAAGCACTCCAGTGCAGGTGGCTTGATACCACCTGTATCAAGGCTTGTTCGGTGGCCAACTGGTTTCTCTCTGCCTATTATACTGGAGCTCACCTAGGTGACACTTCTTGCCAACTCTGTCCTCTTTCCTGTGAGTCTTTCCATGGTTTTCCTTCTCTTTCACATCTCCCCTAGGAGGTTCCAGGGTATACTGGAAAAGAGGGCTAATCATTAATTAAGCATTAAGTAATTGATTAATTAATTAAGAGAGCTAATCATGTTCATAATTTAGGTTTTCAGCTCCCATGAAGCCCTACCTACTAAGAGGTTAAAGTTCAAACAGCCACTGAAGATATGACCTCATAAGGTGTGATTCAGAAGGGCACTCCAGTTAAGGCACAAACCATGCGTAAACAGTAATAAAGTTGTAATTTCAGGGATGGGGAAGAGGCAAGAGAAACTAAAAATGATTCTTAAACTGATTGTCATGTTAAATTTAAGATATATCTATTTTCCTGAATGCATACAATAAATCAAATGTAGATAAGAGACTTAATGGGAACAATAGAAAAGACATTCATTAATAAACAGGAAACATTTAAAATAACATAGATTGGGATAGTTTTTAAAAGAAGATATTGATATTTATTGCTATTCATCATTGCAAGAAATGGATGATAATATTTTAAATGCATTAAATTTGGTCCATCACGCTCACTTCATGGTGTGAAGAAAAACGGCACTTGAATGATTTTTCCCTTAATTTGTTCTAAATTACAGCAAAATGTTCTGTAAGAAGCAAGTGCTTGTGTTAATTAACTCTGAGTAGAGAAGGTCACTGGCATACATGGGGCTCAATTTGTGGCTTTAGTGCGATATTCTCTTTTGCAATTAGAATTCATCATCAGGAATTAGAGGCATGTGTAGATTTTCCTTTCTTTATCTAGCACTTCATGTTTGGGCTCTTTTGTTGACTCTTCTTTAAAACATTAAAAATTCAATAACAATAATGAGATGGTCTTATGAAATAAAATACACACTCCACATATTTATTTACAAGTATGTTTACAATATTGGCATTTTCTTTGACCTGAATTTTCTAGCTGAATCTGTAAAACCACATTCAAAGGGCTTAACGATGCTTCTCCACATAAAGAATTAAAAGTCTGAATTTTAGTTATGTTAAATTGTAAGACCATACACAAAATTATAAATGCAATACAGTCTCATAAATCATCCTTCAGGATTCTTAGAATTCCACTGGGACTTAGAGAGCCCTCGTCAGCTAAGTCCATAGTTCTAAAATACACAGAACTTACAAATGCTCTAATTATCCCTTGCCTTCAGTTTCTTAGAATATGTGCTGTTATGCCTATAAGATTTTGAGCATTACAGTACATGTTATGTTGGTCATACAACACATGACATGATACAAATGTTAAGCTGAAATTGTTTATGTGAGTTAATATTTGAATGTTAGATACTTGCCTCTTCTGATCCCCCCTGGCATTAACTGAGAATCGCTATTTAAGTGGATTGAGCTACAATGTCAAGGTAATTATACACGTCATTCCTGTGATGCTCATTTGTCCTGGGTATTCAAAATTTAACCATATATTAATTTGGCCATTTCAAAGAGGTGAAGAGACTTCAAGACTAACATTCATCGAAGGAAATCATTCAGCTGTGGAGCTTCCATTGAGAGGAGTCATAAATCTAAATGAAAAGGACTCAAAATATTATTAATGGAAACAAATCGAAGACTTTCCAATCCTTGGGAATCTATGAAGATACTCAGATCAATCACAGGAAAAAAAAATTGTGTGAATACATATTTTAATTTTTAGTGGTCACAGTGTCCACTAAATTTTAGATCAACCCAGGATAAAGGACCCTTCAGCAAAGTAACATATTTTTAAAGGGTGCATATTAATCATAAGTGAGTTTGTAATCCTACTAATTTTTTTTTAACGCTATAGCTATGAAATTAGGTTCTGGAGGCTGGAGAGATGGCTCAGCAGTTAAGAGCACTGGCTCCTCTTCCAGAGGGACCCGAGTTCAAGTCCCAGCACCCTCATGACAGCTCATAACTGTATCTAACTCTAGTTTCAGGGGATCTAGCATCCTCACACAGGCAAAACACCAATGCACATAAAGTAAATAAATTTAAAAAATGTAAAGAATTAAGTTCTGATTAAAATACTCCTAACACAGAAGCTATTTGCAATTGATACCTCCTGGGGAAGAAAAATTGGTTTTCTCTGGTGAGGTAATTCTGGGTATAACAACCATCGGGCCAACACAAAATGGATGCCATGGATGTGTGTGTGTGTGTGTGTGTGTGTGTGTGTGTGTGTGTGAGTGTGTATGTGTGTGTATTTGTGAGTGTGTATGAGTATGTGTGTGTGTTGTGTGTGTATGTGAGTGTATGTATTGTGCGGTATGTGAATGTGTGGGTATGTGTGTGTGCGGTGTGTGAATGTGTATGTATGTGTTGAGTGTGTGTGCATGTATATGAGTGTATGTGTGTGTGTATGTGTATGAGTGTCTATGTGTCTGTGTGTGTATATGTGTGTGTTTGTGTGTATGTGTCTATGTGTGTGTATGTGTGTATACGTGTGTCTGTGGTGTATGTGTATGACTGTGCATGCATGTGTATGAGTATGTGTATGAGTGTGTATGTGTATGAGTGTGTATGTGTGTGTATGTGTATGAGTGTGTATGTGTGTCTGTGTGTATCTGGTGGTGTGTATGTATGTGGTGTGTGTGTGTATGTGTGTGTGTGCATATGTATGAGTGTGTGTATGTGTGTATGTGTATGAGTGCGTATGTGTGTATGTGTGTGTCTGTGTATATGTGTCTATGTATGTGTATGTGGTGTGTACATATGTGGTGTGTGTATATGTGTATGAGTGTGTGTATGTGTATGAGTGTGTATGTGTGTGTATGTGTATGAGTGTGTGTCTGTGTGTATGTGTGTGTCTGTGTCTATGTATGTGTATGCGGTGTGTGTGTATGTGTGTGAGTGTGTGTACATGTGTATGAGTATGTGTATGTATATGAGTGTATGAGTGTCGGTGTGTATGTGTATCTATGTGTGTGTTTGTGTATGTGGTGTGTGTGTATGTGGTATGTGTGTGCTTTTTTTCTTGTTTTCGCTTATTGTCTTACTGGGATTTTCTATTTGTTTTAATTTTTATTTGGTTGTTGAGAGAGAGAACATGATGCTGGATGGGGAAGATCTGGGAGGAGAAAGGATATGATCAAAATATACTCTATGAAAAGTATTTTTAAGTTAATGAAAGAAGAAAATTAGATTGTGAAAAAGACTTTAAAGGATTCATATGCAGAAAGAGCAGAGTGCCTTAATACTATTTATTTCTGAGTTTAAGCGATGGAAGTGAATGCACGATCTGTTTGTGGGGACACACTCTGAGGTTCAATACTAAATATTAAAAACCCAGAGCATTGACAAGTAATGCCATCTCTTTCAGCAAAACGGCTTTAACAATGGCATGTGTCAAATCATTATATGTGACTGTACACCTTTCCTGAGAGGTTGATTACAGTTTCATCAAATCTACTGAAATAAAAGGATTAATTTTACTTGATAGATTTTAAATTGAATTTTTATAGCATCTGATTGGTTAAGCCAATTATTTCTTTGAGTTAGAAGTATATAACTGCTGTGTAATATAATGTTTTTTAAAGGCGAAGTCCTAAGACAAAGAAAAAAATGAATGTAGATTGTACAAAGTCTGTCAGCTACACAACAGTAGTAGCAAAGAGATGAGCCTGCGAGCTGTATTCATTGTAATGGTCCACAAGGACTCTAGTCTTCACATTGTATTGCTAATGATCCCAATTTGCTGTGCCAAGCACATTCATACTTTTTCTCAGAGCTCCCCCTTGTGACTAGTGGCCATTAGCATCAAGGCAGTGCACTGATTGTACTGGCTGAAATGCACACTGAGGCAAGCCCAGAGAATCCCCATGTTTATCACAGGACTTTATTTCCATAGTCATCAGTTGTCTTCTGTACATAGACTGCTTTCCTGAGGTGAAGCAAATACAGAGATAGAGACCTTCCTGACTCGCTCATCCCAGGACCAATTCTAGAACAGAGCGTCTGTCTTAATAGGATGCTTAGTAAACATTTATATGAGAAATAACTTTTCAATATTGATTATGGAGACACTTTTATGTATCAGAAATTAATGAAGGGATGTTATATTTATGGACTTTTTAATGGATAGAAAATATACTTTAAAAATTTAGTGTGAGTGTGTGCATGCACATGTGCGTGTATGTGTGTGAGGGTGCATGTACATATACATGTATGGGCATATAGAGGCCAGAGGTTGACAATTAGGTGTCTTTTGCCAAATTAGTTTTTGAGACAAAGTTCATCACTGAACCCAAAATTTATCAATTTTGCTAGCCTGCCTGGTAAATGAGCTTCAGAAATTTACCTGGTTTTGTTCTACCTTATCCCAGAGCTGGGGTTACAGGTGTGCACCAAAGTACCTGACCTTTATGTGAGTGCTTGGGATCTGAACTCAGGTACTGTGGGAGTATGTTCTGCTACATTGTAAATATATGTCCCTCCCACTGGTTTAATTAAAAGCTGATTGGCCAGAGGCAGACAGGAAGTGTGGGCGGGGCTCCCAGACTAAGAAAACTCTGGGAACAGGAAGAGCAGAGCAGAGAAGTCACCATGGAGACACCATGATGGGTCAGACAAAGAGGAAAGAAGTTGAAATGCTGCTCTGAGAAAAGGTACCGAGCCACATGGCTAAACAAGGTAAGAATCATGGGTTAGATTAAGAATTAAGACTTAGCAAGTTATATGACTGAACCATAGGCCGATCGGCATAAAATTAATATAAGCATCTGTGTGTTTCTGTGGGACAGTGGGTCAGAACCTCAGGGCTAGGACAGAAAGGCAGGGCCAAAAACAATACTACACTCAGGTCCTCATAATTGCACAGCAGACACTTTACCAACTGAGCCACCTCCCAGCCTCAAATATCATACATTCAATCCTTATTAACCAACCAGTGGCATTAACTGGTCTAACACACACACGCACACACACACACACACACACACACACACACACACACATACACACACAAAATAGTCAAAATTGATAGTTTATTTAAAAAAGACTTAAATGAACATATGAAAAACGGATCTAGCTCACTACTACAGAGTCATTTTATTTAGTATTTCTCAACATCCTTCTAGTTCCATTCTAATGGGAGAATAATTCAGATCTTTATTTTTTTTCTCCTCGGGTTTAAATTACATATATTCTGTATCTCCTGGTTAAGATCATTGCATATTATTTTATTACTTCAATTTTTAACAAGGTCCAACATTGAACTCTCAATGTATTCCTTTGAGCTTACCTGTAAGATACATTTAACAGGTAATCACTTAGCAGGAGGTTTATGCCATATTGCAATGGAGTTGTCCCTGAGAGTGCTTGTATACCAAGATCTTCCTATTTGGAAGGTGCTGTTTCTCCTGTTTAGCTTAAGAATCAAACCTAATAAAAATTTATGTCATCCAAAGTATTAGCTGAGAACCCAGAACCTGGATATTTAAATTTAGGACTTTCCCAAACTAGGCTATTAAAAAAAAATAATTGAATTAGAATGAAATAGGACACTGATTCTCAGAAGCACCTTTCTCTCAAATACAGTCAGAGCCCCACCCCCTTACATGTCTGACCGCCTGACAGATTGGCTTGAGAGTTCTCAAATCAGAATTCTTTTTAATAGTTCTTGTCTTTCTAAATAGTAACCAATGCCCCTTTTCAGAATGGGTGGCCACAGTTAAAGGAAATGAACGCATTAAACCTCATCAAAAAATTCAAAACCTGTGCTTGAAGAGTAATTAAACCCGTGATACAATTCACATTATCATGGTATCTTGTCACGGGCAAAGGCCCACAGGGTTCTCTTGGTGGCCTCCTCTGCTCTTCATAGCTGGAGCATTCTCTAACTTCGTCATTGGCTATTCTTCTCAAGATCAGAAATGAGAACGTTTTCTTCTAGATGTGCTGTGCTAAAGCTGAATGTAGGATAGTAAGCACTCCTAGACCCTATGAGTCTCTGGAAGAAGCCACTGTTCTGCTTGTATATCCAGAAGAAAAGCACGGAAATGGCTAGGATTATTATCATCGTCAGGGAGAGTGCAAGAGGGATGATTCTGTGGTTTACTCCTGGAGAAAGACAAAGACAAGAAGGGAAAAATACTGTCACACAGCTGCTATCTTATTAATTCTAAGAAATATCTAAATATTTATGCTTCCAAACCTACCTTTTCCTGGATGCTCTATTACAGCCGGAACATCTAAAATCAAATAATAAATAAAACATTTCTTTAAATTCAGCAAAGTTATGGCATTACTCAAACAAAGCAGGGATCAAACTACAGCTCATCCATCAAATATGGTGGCATGTTTTTATAGACGATGCTTTAATGGAATGCTGATATTCACTCATTTATTGTCTGCGACTCTCTCTCTTTTGTGTGTGTGTGTGTGTGTGTGTGTGTGTGTGTGTGTGTGTGTGTGTGTGTGTGTGTTAAATAAAGGAACTGTTTTGGGCCTTGGTGAGCACCGTAGAAGAAGTAGGTGGGGAATCAGAATAGGTAGGAAAAGAAGGGCAGAGTCAAGATCAGTCGAGCCAGACACCCAAAGAAGAAACATGTAAGGAACACAGGTGAGCCACGGGCCACATGGCAGATTAATGAAAATGGGTTGAGATGAAGGAGCTAGCTAGCAATGTGCCTGAGACATAGGCCAAACAGCATGAAGTTAATATAAGCATCTGAGTCATTTGTGGGGGGGCGTGCTAAGCAGCAGTGAGTGGCTAGGTGCTCTGGGATAACAGGTCTGTGGGTCTGGACCTCTGGCTGGACAGGGCCAAGAAACCTCATTGTAACACATAGTGACATGTTTCCCATTTTAGGATGTTTTACTGTAAGAGCAATTTTCACTTAAGGAGACTATCTCTAACTGTGATTTTTTTGATTTAGGGAAGGATCCAGAGAAAGTTGTAGAGCTGCAGAGGCACCTTCAAGGCTGGAGCAGGAGGACTGCAGTGAGTCTGAAGTCAGTGTGGATTTTATAGTGAGTTACAGACCAGGCAGGGCAACAGAGACTCTACCTCAGAAAGTACATTAAAAAATAATAAATAAATATTTTTTAAAATATAAATTATTGATTATGTATACAGTGTTCCGTCTGCAGACCAGAAGAGGGTACCAGATCTCATTGTAGATGGTTGAAAGCCACCATGTGGTTGCTGGGAACTGGACACAGGACCTCTCTGGAAGAACAGTCGGTGCTATTAACCTCTGAGCCATCTCTCCAGCCCAAATAAGTAAATTTAAAAACAAAGAAAAGGAAAAAGAAAATCTGGTATTTTGTGCAACTTCAGTTTGGACAGGCACTTTCTTGCCTATAGGACGGCTATGCCTATAGGATGGATATGTTTGAACTGCTCCATGGCCTTGAAAAGCTGCAGAGCTTTAACATTGGACACTGATGGATGGTGTTTCTGATTTGCACTTGATGCTTAAATGACAGTGAGAACCTGGGCATGGTGCGAATTTGACATCTCCTGCAAGGCTGCTGCACTTGGGGGTTTCAAGCACAGGCGCTCCATGCTCAGCCCTTTCCCTTTCATTGCCAATGTCCAGTCAGTCTCCCCACCCCTTCCTTCAGTCACGCTGGTCAAATTACTAATGCTGTTCTTCACATCTAGTGAGTTTATCTCACTATGGATGTCTACCCTGCACCCGGCGCATCCCTTGACTCACCAGAAATCTCAGCTCTTAAGCCCAGCACTGGATCCTGCCTCCTTGGTCAATTTTACTCCCATGTCTACTACTCTGGTTTAAGTGTATTCTCTGTAGCTGCTTTTAGTAATACTGGGACTTTGGTTTAAAATACCTTTCCTTCTCTGTTCTATCTCCCTAAACTCCCTACTTCAGCAACCCAGAGGCACACCAACTTTCCTTCTTGCTAAAATGAGCATCTAGGAACTATCTGGATTGTTATAAACATCAATGATTCTCATGGCAGGCTAGCTCAGAAGCCTTGGTTGTTGTTTGCAAATGGTTAGAATTTTCTGGTTTAGGTTTTGAATGCCTACATGCCTCTAAACAGTATTTCTTAAGACGGAGTCTTAAGACTTTCCTGGCATACCATACTCACCAAAAAGAATCAGGTTTACTTACCCGTAACAAACCCACCAAATGAGCAGATGGTATTTTCTAAGACTGAAGATAACCCTAAACATTCTCACAGCACAGCACAGCTAATTGTGGTGTAAGCTGTATGTTTACATTTATATGACTTTTATATTTAGTGATTTTTTTCCCTTCATATTAGAGGGAAAAAGGAACCCAAGTGTGTTCCGACCTGTGTGATGTAGAGCAAAATGTAAAGCCAGAATCTGTCTGAAAACCCTCTGAATATCTGCAATTATAAATTTTTAAATGCTGCCATGATGGGTCAGCATGAACCAAGAAGCGTCAATATGAGGAATTTCTCTTTCCCTCCACACACCTTCCTCCATTTTACATATGAATCCATTTTTGTCTTCACATGGAGTAAACTGCCAAACTCCTTCAGGGATCCTCAAGGCAACACATGGATGGGGCGTGAGGTGGTCCACAGCTGGCTTCCGAATGCCCCAGTTTGACAGGTCTGTAGGTGTTCCGTCAAACCATCTCAAGGTTTCATCTGTGGAAAAAATTCTGATTAATGAATTATGTGCATAATTACCAATCTAAGACTGAGATAAACCATAAAAGTAGGCCCCAAATTTAGAGAGACACATTTAATTCTGTAATTATCTTCATGAGAAAAATACATAAAAGGGATATATCTATTAAAGTTGCCTCCTCTGTAACCCCCTATTTTAGAGATATCTTGTTTCTTACTGTCCTGGTTTGAGTTTTAAAGATAGCTCACAAATTTCTAATCAATGTAAATAAGTCACATAGTAAATGAAATTAATGTATAGAAAATCCCTTAAAACCAATACCATAACAAAAGAGTTCATTTCCTAAAGCCATTATTATGTAAGAAGTAGTTCAGTGCAAAAGTTCAGTCAATAAGGGGTGTGTGTGTGTGTGCGCACACGCACGTGTGAGCACACCCACCTGTGGTACATTATCTGAAACAATTTTAAAAGTAGCAATGAAGTTAGCTACAAGCCATCTTGCTTTTGATTGTCACCATGTGCTAGAAATTCAAGCCAGGGTTAAAATACTCCTTGCAAGGATAGGCTTTGTCTCTACCTTCATACATTACTGTAATACTCTCTCTATGCCAATTAAAATAATTTTCTTTACAAGTACTTTTCAGTAGCACCAGTTACATAAAGAAAAGAACAGTGTGCATTCAACTACATGCATTGATTGGTGTTATGAGTAGTATATAAGAATTCAAAAAGCACAGTTTATCACTGAAATGGCTCCCCGACTCTGTTGTGCTTTGTAACACTTATGAGAGAGGGGTGTTTTCAAGTCAATGTGCCTTTGTCATACTAAGCCTGGGGACAGAGTGGGAGCAAGCATCTTCACAGTCAGTATGAAGGTTAACTTGTCATTTGTTTTGTTTCGGAGGGGTGGCTTTAGGATTCACACTATACTTTCACAGCAAATGTGTCCAAGAAGAGTTTTGTGGCTCCCAGAGGCCTTAGCGACTGTTTGTTTATGCCTCCGCTGCACCCACATCACTTACTGTTACTATCAAATTGAGCATTCAACCAAACCATCTGGACAGAAGAACTAAAAGCAAGAAGCTCTTCCAGGAGAAATAGATTTTCAGTCTCATCCTTGATCGCTAAAAGATTAGATCCTGTAAAGACACAAGCGGCCAATTAGCAAGATAAATGCAATTCAAAAAGGTTTCTGAGCCCTGTTTTGTAAACTTGGGCTTTTAACAAGAAACATTACATTACTCAATACATTAAAATTTTTTCTCTCTGGAGATGGGGTGAGAAGCCCAGGGCCTTGCCATGTTAGGTAAGTGCTCTCCCACCGAGGTACAGCCCCAACTTCATGTTTCTGTTGTTAAAAATTGATTGAGCAGGTGGAGAGACAGCTCATTTAGTAAAGAGCCTGCTGAACCAAAGTTTGAACCCTTAATCTCAGGTAAAGAGCAAGGCTGGGGTGCAGAGACAGTATGATTCCTAAGTCTTGTTGGCCAGGTTCCCTCACAACATGCACACACACACACACACACACACACACACACACACACACACACACACACATACACAATTTTCTTTTTAAGTGATTAAAAACAAAACAACAACAAAAAATCCCAGGTTCACACTATGTATAGCCTTGCTGGCTTGGAACCCACTATGTAGATCAGGCTGTCCTTAAATTCATAAAGATCTGTCTCTCCACACCCACCTAAGATGTGATTTAAGACTTTTAAGGTAAAACTACATTTATAAAAATTTACAAGCTTTCACTTAGAAAGCTAAAATACTGATGATCCAGTTTAGAGAACACTAAAATTTCATAATGCACACAGCTTCAGAAGGGAGAATTTTGTGGAAAAGCTGTACACTGAGCCGCCCACCATCTTGGGTTTTGAAAATCTGCTCTGGAACTTGAATTGCCAGTAATAGCTGTCCCCCTAATAAGCAAATTCAATTGTGTGGTTTTTTTTCTTCAGAAGTTTTTTGGCTCCTAAAGTTACTGGATAATCAGCATGTGAGAAAGCACACTGTTGACAGAGATGTCAAGGAGTAAATGAAAGCATTTTAGTGCCACAGAAGAATTACCTTCTCTTTTGCAAAATTCATGAGCATCTTCAAAACTCTTGCTGTCCAGGACTGTAGAAAAGCTGTAGCAATTACTTTTAAATTTTATCCAGGGAACAGATGTTTCTGGGCATAGCACTGGGTGCTCAAATGCCTTTGTTTCTATGATGAAAAAACCAGGCATGGTTTCAGGCTGATGGCTGGGCTCATATACTGAGATAACCCTTATTTGAGATTCAGCAAAAGGCCAGAATCAATGCATGCATTAAGATTTTTCACGATAATACCTCAATAGACCGGATTTGATGTCAATGATTACAAATTAGGTTCCTGTATTTCTGTTAGAAATACTCTTTACCTAAACATTCAGCCTATGTTAATAGATTGCTTTGCCTGTTTACTCTGAGTGGCTGTCTACTGCTATCCTAAAGCTTGTCGCACCAGGGAGATACAGTTCATAGAGGAATTGGTGGCTGAATGATGCTGAGAAAAGAATGTCTAAATGTGTAATATGTGTCCTGTGCATGGCTAAGCAGCACAGATTTCTAAAACTCTTACTTTTCAGTAAGCCTATGAGAGAATAGCACATTCAGTGAATATCACAATGGTATACAACATGAAATAAATTAGCAAAGTTTGAGGGGGATTTACTTCTCACCAAACGTGAGAGTCAGATACACCCATGCTGAAATCCTGGCCCCATTACTTTCTAGCTGTGTGGCCTTGGGCATGTCACCCTGTACTCAATTTCTTTATAACAGGGAGCTAACAGCAACATCATTTTACCCCAAACAATTTGAACAGTTCAGATATGTTAATGTCTGGCTTTTGTTATTTTAAGTATTTCATTTATTACTGCTGTATAGATGAGCATGTGCAAGAGCATGTGCGAGAGCATGTGTGAGAGCATGTGTGAGAGCATGTCTGCCATGGTGTAGGAAGTCAGAGGACAACAAACTTTCACTGAAGCACTTTTAGCTGATGAACCGTCTTGCCACCCTGCCTGGCACTTCCAAAAGTCTACAATACATGTGCACATTGCTATCAAACAAAGGAGAGGAGACTTACAGTGTTTTAGAAGAACTAATTTTGCTATATGTGTGTATATATTTCTTACATTTCCATATGTATATGCATGCATATAGACATCACTTATGCTTACTTAGTCCTATATTGTTTTCATCTACAATTATGCAAAGCACGTGAGCTATTTGTAATAGTATCCAGAGTATAAGTAAACAATGCAGTTTTATGAAATAAAAGATTCAAAAGGAGACCAGAGGGGCAACTCGTGGTGCATAATGACATCAACAAAGAAGAGACCTGGGAGACAGGATAAAGCATGTCAGAGGGTGAGGAGATTGAGCTTCTGTTCTCTGTACTGCGGATGGATGGAGCCTTGGGAATATGTATGTCAGAGGGTGAGGAGATTGAGCCTCTGTTCTCTGTACTGCTGACAGACGGAGCCTTGGGAATCTGCTTAATGTTCTCAGTAAAGTTTTATCTGCAGAAAAGGATTGGGCCGACCAAACTTTATGTAAATGCGATAGTATGCAAAGTGTGGGGTGGAACATACAGCTACCACCATCATTACCACTGCTCAAGAATCTACCACTCTTGCCTTAAACATAAGCCCCCAGTTCAGATTCTCCATGGAAGCAGAAGCACACCTCTCTAATGTGACTTCCCATCTTTCTCTTACATTAACCTGTGATGCTCACAAACTCAACACCAGCCTGACCATCTGTACCTCTCTGTCTTTATCTAAACTTCTTGCCTCAGAGTGTTTCTCTATGTTGTTACTGCCCAGCAGTCCTACTGCATCTTCAAGTTCCATCTGCATACTGCCATGCCCTCCATGCCCTTCTGTCTTTCTCCAAACAACAAAACATTATTTTCTATGCTGCAGACAATGGTTGGGATAGCAGCAGCTTCAGAAGTCCACAATGCATCCTTTTCTTGCTAATATCTTTTATCTCAAAGTTTAGCCATGCCTTGTACGGCAGCTATTTGTCTTTGTATCACAGATCAGACTACAGGCTTCCCAAGAGCTGAGACTTTTTATTATTCACCCTCAAATTCCCTGCTGATCACAGTCATGAACACAACAGGAGCACAGGACATATTTGTTGAATTGGATAGAATTGTACTTACCAGTGGGTACATGACAAATGGCACCTTGCAGAAATGACTCACAGGCTGTGCTATGCCAGCGTCCATTAGTGTCAGCAAATACACAGTCACCAAGAAAGATCGACTCCTCATCCTTCCAATAGGTGAAAGGTGATTTGGTCCCGTCTGACCAGTCAAAGTTAAGACCATTCTGCAGAGGGGATTTGAAACATCATTTTATTGCAAGACTTGCTGGGGTCACCCAGTACTACCCAAGCACTCATTGCTTTCAAATGCTACATTTCCCCCCAAGAACCAGATGTTGTGGATGGAATAGAGTTTAGTTTTTAAGTAATTCAAGTGTGTAATGCTCTTGTTTTTAAAAGTGAAAACAAACAGAAAACAAAACAGAAAAAGTCAAAGTCATACAAATGTTATATTTCGAGGGTAGTGAATTAATTAATAATAAAGTTTCTGAGCAGGAAGCAGCAATCATTATTCATGGAGATTATGGAAATCAAACACATTACCCAAACACAGTACTTGAGTTTGAGGTGTGTTTCATTGCATAAATGAGTCTGTACTCAGGGATGCTTGAGAGTTTTCAAAGGACCCATGGGGACATTATATTTAGAAATCAGGCAAGTGCATGGTTATCCTAAAAAATATGTATATTCTTGTTTGGTAGCCTCAGGCTTCTCAAAACCAAACCAAACCAAAAAACAAATAAACAAAAACCAAAAAAAAAAAAAAAAAAAAAAAGCAGCAACAGCAAAACCCCAGTAGTTTCTGTATTAACTGATTGTTGAAATGTTAAATTTACTGTTGTCTGGGAATTATTTTTGCATGCTGATTCCAGTGGGTGTCTCACTTAGGAAGCAGACAGAAACTTTGCAAAGATAGTTGGAGGGACCTGGAGCACCTACACCTGTGGTGGAGAGTCCAATCCAGTGGGCATGTCCAAGCCTGCTGAGAACAACCGTGAGGAAGGACTGGTGGAACCCGTCTGGAATGCTGGCCAGTTCTGCTCTGTGCATCAGGCAGGTTCTTCCTGCTGTGTACCAAGTCATATTAGCATGGATTATTTTATAAGTTCTGTTTCCAAATTCTAATGTGCTGGGGACTGAATGCACATCAGGCACCTTTACTTGGTATTCAGGAGTATCTAGAATGAAAACAATAAAGTCACGTGTAGCATCTGGATGACAGAGAGGAAGGTCAGACTTAACACATCTTTGTCATAAACATGGACACGGACCAGAGCTTTTCTTCCAGAAGTGATAAATTCAAAACAGTGACTCTATGCTTGAAAGTGGGTGTGACGCTAGGACATTGGAACATTGTGGAGATTTGAATGACAATGACCTCCATAGGCTCATACGTTTTGACTGCTTGGTCCCTAGAGGCATGGCCTTGTTGGAGAAGGTATGTTATTGGGGGTGGGTGTTATTTGAAATTTAAAAAGCCATGTTATTTCTCTCTGCTCTCTTTCATGTGTGCGTATATGTGCCCATGTGTGCTTTCATTTTAATGTATGTGCATTTATTTCTCTCTTGTGTCTTGAATTATGGTATATCTATAAAGCTGCCTAAATTTAGGAAAACAGTAAAAATGTCTGTACCATCTGATCTAGAGTGAACATACTAGGCTGAAAACTAAAATCAGTAAGAGGTTAGGGCTTATTAAAGGGCATGCTGAGATGCTGATGGCTGGAGGCCTAGACTTTGTCACATTCCTGACCCTACCTGACTAAGAGACTGGGAGAAAATTAGTCCTTCTAAAGCTTAAATTCAGGTCTATAAGACTGATAAAGTCTTCCTTAGAAAGGCGTGGGTAAAACTTATTATGATATCTACGTAGGATATGCTCTACTGCATCCAGGGCACATCAACACTTAATGAAGGTTGTTCCCCACTCCCCTCTCTTGTTCCGGTCATGTTCTCCACAACAAAAATGGCAAAGTGGGAATTTGCCTTTTGTCTGTTACTGTTACTTGATTTAGAAAGCACACATAGTAAAACCTGAGCGAGATGAGCCTGTGTATTAATTAACTGTAACGGACTGTACTGTGTCACCCATGTGGTTTTTTTTTAATTTTTTTATTTTTATTTATTTTTTTTTTTGCCAGCCTATGTGTCTGTTTGCCAGCCCGTGCTCCATGTTTATGGTTAGTTATACAAATCTATATAGCACCAAAGTACTATTTTAAAATGACAAGCAGTATAACAATGTAACTGAATTATTTTCTTTTCTTTCCACTGGGTTGTATCATTGCCTTTATACAGAGGATTTTCTCCCAGTGCAATTAATTCTTTCAAGTTTCAAAACAAAACACACCTATTTTGAGCAATGCGGTTTTGCAACTCGTTATCCCAGAAAAGAAATTATCTATGGAAGCTGGACTGTTTCCAACTGTTCAGTTTTTACTTTGCCTTGATCTCGCTGTCTTTCCGTGTGTGTGTGTGTGTGTGTGTGTGTGTGTGTGTGTGTGTGTGTGTGTGTGTGTGTGTGTGTGTGTGTGTGTGTGTGAGCGTGCCGGTAGAGGCCAACCATGAATGTTGGTTCTTTTCTTCTCTTTATTTCAGTCAGCTCTGTTCTGTTGTTCCTCTGCTGTGTTTACCAGGTTAGCTGGCCTATGAGCTATAGGGTATCCTCCTGTCTCTGGCCTCCATCTCCTGGAAGGATTCTGGGATGGCATCATGTAATGTATATGGGTTCTGGGATTCAAACTCAGGTCCTCAAGCTCATAAGGCAAGTGCTTCCACCCACTGAGCAAACTTCTCTGGCCTCTGTCTCTCTCTTTATTCATATCTTTTTTCCTTTCTTTTTAACGTTTGTATTTTGAGACAGGGTTTCTCTGTGTAATGGCTCTGGATGTCCTGGGACTCGCTTTGTAGATCAGGCTAGCCTGGAATTCACAGAAATTCACTTGTCTCTGCCTTCTAAGTGCTAGAATTAAAAATGTGTGCTACCACCTTCCAGATTATTCTTTTCTTCTTCTTCTTCTTTCAGGAACATAGAAACTTTTGGCTCAAACCCAATATAAGCATACATTTATGTGGAGAATATAGGATATTTGTTGTAATAACTACTCAAGTTTAATAATATTTTCCAGAAATACTTTTTAAAAACTATAATTTGTTAAACATATGTTGAGCTTTATATGTGCATATCAAATGGTTCTTACTTCACTCTACAGAAATTGAAATCAAGGTTCATAGGAGACCAAGTCATTTGGCTGATGCTTACATGAAGAGGTGAAGGGGAGCCTGTATAGCCAGATATCAGGCTTGTGCCACCCCCCTGCAGTGTCACCAAAAGAGTGCCTATGTTGCTTGTCCCCAAATACCAAAGAAAGCAATCAGCAGTAAATCTGAGAAGAGGGTAACATTGCAGAAATTGAATCACTGTATTTAACTGAAATGCTGTTTTGTTTTGTCTTGCTTCACGTTTTGAAGACTAAAGTTCCTTTTAGAATGGGGAGATGCTGACCCATTTCCTGGAATGGTCTTAAAGGTTTTAAGGCATAATGTTTTAACCCCAAGGCATGGTGCCAGGCACAGGGACACACAACAGATAGTGAAAGCAAGATCTGACTTTGCTGTTTTTATTATTCTTATTACTAAAAGACAGTCACTGCTCATTCATCCCACTGGATATATGTGATAGTATGACACTTTAATTAGGACCTTAAAGTCCTCCAAAGGCCCAGGCATCCCAGTTGTGATCCCCCAGAGTAATCCACTGGAGCTGATAGAGCATTTAACAGGTGAGGCCCAGTAGGTCATAGGTCATTGTGGATACCACTGAAGGAGATTATGGAAACTTAGACTCTTTTCTATACTTGTCTCTTCCAGGCCTCAGTTGAGTGGCTTTGCTATGCTCCCTGCTCCCTCCATAGTGTTGAGCTTTTGGCACAGCCCCAAAGCAATGGGTCCAACTTTCAAAATTATTATGTCAATATAAATCTTCTGTCTTTATAAGTTGATTATTTCAGATATTTTGTTGCAGGGATGGGAAGCTATCACATATGGCCTTGATATTACACTCTAGAAATAATTATGGACTTTTATCTGTCAGATCTAGAAATATACCACATGTTATACTTAAAAACAAATACAGTTTTTGGAGCTTAAAAAAAAGGTGGGTGTGAGTTGGTTTATTTTTATGACTTTTGTTGTTCTTATTTTGAGTGGGGGTCTCACTCTATAGCCCAGGCTGTCCTGGAACTCGCTCAATGGCCCAGGCTGGACTTGAACTTGGTAAATTGCTGTTTGTTACTGTTATTTTAATCTCAGTTTCCAAAGTTCAGGGGTTATAGACATGAGCTAAGCCAGTTCTTCATTATTTTTTCTTGTTTGGTTTTTTGAGACAAGGTTTCTCTGTGTAGTCCTGGCTGTCCTGGAACACGGTCTGTAGACCAGGCTGGTCTCGAACTCAGAGAGTGAGTTCTCTACCTACCCGCCTCTGCTTCCCAAGTGCTGGGGTTAAAGGCAAGCACCGCCACTGCCTGGCTCCACTTTCTCATTCTTTTTCAACACTCTGGTGACTTTTAAAAAGACCACAAGAGACGGTGTTTGGATCTCGTGTCAGTGCTCTCTGTAAAGTGGCATATGTTGGAATTTAATCCTCAGTCTGGAGGATTAAGTGGGTAGAGACTTATCTGACTGTGAGGTTTAGAAGTAGGGTCTCTGGAGGGTAACCAACCTGACGTAAGGCCACAGACTTAATCTCTTCCCCGGACTTAATCTGGGTACCTTTCACTAGAGAGAGGGACCAGAATCCATTCACTCCAGTCTCTTGCTATATAATGTGACACTTTGGAAGTCTGGCAGGGAGATTAACAGGTGTTATCACTTTGACTTGGAGCAGAACTGTGGGCCAAGACAAAGTGCTTTGTTCTGATGCTAACATCATAATGTGGGAAGTAGACCGGTGCAGACTCAGACTCCTGGAGCAAAGGAGTGAGGTGAGGCTACTGCTATTTAATGGTCCTAGGGTTAGTATAGCAACTTGGTTATCTGTCAGATGGCTTCTGCAGTTCTTAGAACACAGTTGAAGGGTACAGTCCCAAGAAGTAGGAGATATATAATTAAATAAACCTAAATAACCTAAATACAGAGGATAAGAACTCATACTGGTGGCTGCAAAGCTGATAGACAACCAGTGTGGAAGGAAGGTGAGGAAAAACGGTATAAAACCCCATTTTTTCTTACCTTGCATTTTTTCACAAACAAATCCATAGCCTTCTTTTCCACAGTCATCAAAATACCATTTTCCAGTGAAATGAAAATTAGGATTACTTGACACCAAGGCACAGAGAGGAACATGCGTCTGAACTTCAGAGGTATTATAACTTGGGATCTTTAAAAGAATACATGTGTTATAAAAATATGGCAACATAACATTCTTGCCACGTTGAAAATTTTTGTTTAGGGTATAATTTTAAAAAGTAAAACACCATTATTATATTATTTACATCCAATAAGAGCCCATTCAGAAATCTCTTCATAGCCTTCAACATGAACAGTCATCGTGATATATAGTGTAATTGTGTTTATGGTACACATAAAACTGTTATACTGTTACATTATTAAAAATCAACATATAGCTAGTAAACTAATATAAATTTATAGCTTCCAATTACAGAAAGGAAGAAATTTAATAAGTTTCAATTATGATCGCTTATTAAAATGTTGTAAAAAAAAATCTTGAGGGTCTTAGAATACAGCACAACGGTTAAGGTATACAAGACCCTGGGTTAGATCTCCAGTAAACCTTACCCCCAATAACTCTTAAAACTTACATTTATTATGTCAGATGGAGACCAGTTAGAGTATACCACAGGCTTCTTATTTACCCACTGTTCATGATTGTCACTTTGTAACCCTATCCACACATTCGTGGTTTTGCCGAAAAGATTCATAGTAATGAAAGCTGGAAAAGAAAAACACA
Source organism: Phyllotis vaccarum (assembly GCA_033318265.1). Classification (NCBI taxonomy): domain Eukaryota; kingdom Metazoa; phylum Chordata; class Mammalia; order Rodentia; family Cricetidae; genus Phyllotis; species Phyllotis vaccarum. The sequence continues at coordinate 26,266,320 of JARWLC010000002.1, read as the reverse complement.
TTGTCTAATAATACCACACAATGCATTGGGTCATCATCAAATGCTTTTATATTTAAATAACAGCAGCAAAACTTTACTATGAATCAGTTGTAAAATCCCTGACTTTATTCTCCTTCAGGCTATACAGCATCTCTCATTCGGGTTTCAGTTTAAACTGACTGAAATTAGCTGGGTAACCTGAGATTTCAGCAGATCATTAGCAAAACAATTTCCACTGGTACTACTTTTTTAAACAAAAGAGGATTGATGTATCATATTTAAAAAGAAGCATGCAATTGCCTAAGTTTCAAATTAAAATGTGTAGGTCAACTCAAAATGATCTTTAAAAAGATCACTATGCAACTATAGTGAATATTCCTGAGAAATTACTGTAGCCATTCTAGAACACATGTAAATATGTTCTTATTCTCTCCAGTATAACCATCCAGTTAAAGCCTCTAAAGTCAGCAGTTTCTAGGCAGCCTACTGACTGTTACAGATGTCATGGCAGAAACCCTGGTGCCCAAACTGAAATTTCCTGTCTTAACAATACAGTGTTTTGAATGTTGATTTGTAAGTGAAAGTAAGGGAGTAATATTTCGATTACTACTAGAATGGCGTTGGCCATTTTGGCTCTGTCAAATCCTTGAACTCTACCTTGCTCCAATTCATTTTCAATGGAGACCAGCGTCCCGCCCTTGTCAATGCAGAAGTCCTGAGCATCTTTCCAGGTCTTCAGCTCTCGAGCATCTTTGGGAATCATCACTAGGAAGCACTATGAACAACAATAACACAGTGCGTTCATTTCCCCACTCTTATATGTGAACTAAAACAATTTCCCAAAGGTATCGAAGGTCAGTCTTGGAAATGATAATTTTCTTAGGCAGAGAACTCATCTGTCTTCCACCTGCTTTACAGGCATTAATGAAGCTGCTTGAGAGTGAAGAGCAATTTGTCTCATTCACACGAAGCAGGGATGTGTTTGTCCCCTGCAATGCTACAGCAGAGTCTTCTGCTCCATCAAGAAGGGCACTCTTCCTATGATGTGTCAAGGTTTACAGCAGCAGATTTAGTCTGAGAAGGAAGAAGTGTCTTAGCTAAAGGTCATCTATAAGCAGACTTTCTTATTTTAGTGAGAGATGAAGGAACACAGCATTTATATTCACTAGAAGCTCAGTGTCAGCATTTAATTGCAAGCACATGGCAAGTTACAGAAGAACAACAGGGGAGATGAGAGATGCCAGAAAAACAAAGGAGATGACCCAGGAGCAAACATCACCACCGATGCTAAACGGAACACAAAAATACAAGCTGATCTTCACACTGAGATGGCGGGTTTAACAAAAAAATTCTTATTATGTCACACACATGAAGGTCAGAGGACCACTCTAAGGAGTCAGTTGTCTCGTTCCACTGTGGGGCTCTGGTGCTCACGCTGTCAAGTCAGGCTGGTGAGCTAAATGGTTTTACACACTGAGCCATGTTGCAGCACTGTGACTAACATGGCAGAGGTTTCCTTGCTATGAGATGGGATGAGAGGCAGGATGATACAACTATGTCCACCTTGCTCAGTAAAATATAAACAAGACAGAAACAGTTAAAGTAATCAAGAGAGAAGGAGCCTAGCATGTCAGAACTGGCTCCACAGAACTCAGGAGAGACTTCATGCAGGTACATTCCATCCAGAAAGTGCTGGTAATTTCTCTTGACACTCGGTGAATGAACATATCCAGTCCTGGTCATTGGCAGGCCTGACCCCAGGATTGAGCTACAGAGAAAATTTCAAACGAACCCAGTTAACTTAAAAACTCAAATATGAGAGTCTTAGTCTTGGTCTGGGATGGTACTCTTCTCCCTTATTCTATAATTTCTCATCTATCAGTTGTCACCTCCTCCAGATCACCATTACTCCAGAAAAGCAGAGGCAGCCTTTTTTGACATCACATCAGAGATAATCCCCAAGAACCATCTATGAGACAAAAGAACGGATCATGAAATGACTGTCAGTTTTAAGCCACTGAGTGAGGCAGGAACCTTGGAGGGAAACAATTCCACTAAAGAACATTCATGTATCTTTCCTTTTTTATTTTCTCCAGAAATCCAGTTATAGCGCAGCTGAGATGGCTCAGCAGAACACTTGTCACACAAGCAGGATGACAGGGATTTAGATCCCCAGAACTCAGATAAAAAAGGCCAGGTGACACTGGGGCTTTCCAATTGTAATCCCAGCAAACAGGAGGTGGAGATGGGGATCTTGGGAGCAAGCTGGCTCCAGGAGAGCTAGCCAGTATTGAGAAGGTGAAGAGCATTTGAGAAAGAAAACCACTGTCAACCTCAGGCCTCCACACAAATGTGGACAAAAATACATATATGCAACTATATAATCATGTGTGCCTACATACGTGCAAACACTTGTGCATGCACTCACACAATGTATGCATTTAAAGACAGACAGATATCAGTCCAAATTACTAACCTGAGAGGCGCTCCACTCCATTTCTGGGGGTACAAAACATGTCTCACCCACTACACTGAACTAGAGTGTTTGTGTCCGCCATCTGTGTAACACTGAACTGTACATGTCTAGAAACGTCCACATCCTTTACCTTAACCTTGTAAACTATGTCACCACATCCTTTACCTTAACCTTGTAAACTATGTGCACTATGATCTTGAGCTGAGCAGGCCTAGAAATGGGTCCATCATCTTTCCTTCTTAAACTTAGGCTGAACATGCTCATGAAGATGCCTACGTAATAGTGCTTCTACAGAGGAGTTGGTGTAGACTCTCTAAGATCACCACACCTATTATTCCTTGAGAACAACATTCTGGGGACAACCCCGGGCTCTCCTTAACAGGTTATAGGCCCTTCCCACTCCTTTCTCCTGCTTGTGTTTCTGGTTCAGCACTCCCCAAGACGTCAACTCTCTGCAGTCAATTGCACGATGACACACTCAGACATTCTAGACTTAACAGCAGTCCTCAGATAGCACAATATTTACTCTTGTGGATATTTTGACAAGGTCTGAGGACATTCCTTGTTATTTTTAGTTCAGGAAGAGCTGCCACTGCCATACGCAGATGGAGACTCGGATGCTGCCAACAAAGAACTATCTAATCCAAAATGTCAATAGTACCAGGGCCAGCTTCCCCCAAACTCAGTTCTGGTGATGTAGTTCTTTAGGGCTTCAGAGCTCTTTACAGCTTTTAGGGTTAAAAGCCAGAGATTGCGATGTGGCCTGAGTTACTGATCAAGAGAGCAGTGGGTTTCCAAGTCTCCTGCACACCTCTTTCTTGTTTGCTTCACAAAGAAATGGAATTGGCTTTAAAGGAGTTTCATTTTTATAACAACCACCCTTTTATCTGTTCCTTTTTCTTCTGCTTCTTTCTTCTAATTACAAATCCCAATGAGTGGCACACACTAATTATTGGGAAGTCTTATCATTTAATTCGAGTTCACCTTGTGTTCAGATAGTCACTAATGAACCATTCACGAATACCGGGACTCTGCTGGCTCACTTTGCTCCACTCTTCTTCATAGGAAAACTCTCCTTCACTACCTTACATGTTTTCTGCAGCCAAAATTTACTAGTTGGTGGTGGAAGTATGGCTTCCTATTACTGCAGGATTATTTTTCTAGAATATACCATATGTACTAACACACTCTGAAACAGTGTCGTTAATAATGAAGGCAGACAGAACAGCTGGAGAAAGAATGGCATCCTCAATATTAACTTGTTTACCTTCTGACAAATTTGCAAAATGTGATCAGGTTTTATGCATCTCTGATCCTAATTGTGAATTAAGGAGGCCCAATAATATTCTAAATGAGCTTGGAGTAATAAAACTCCTTTGTTCCAAAATTATTTCTGGTCAACATTTGGCAATAGAATCAATAATATTTCTTTTAAATGTCTCAGTTTTCCTTCTGTCATTGAATGTCAGCATCTGAAACCTTGTGGATATCCTTACTCCCTCATCCTTCTCTTACTTAGATGCTACTGAAGGAGCCATTGGCACTGAACCAAGGTCTGGAATAAAAATGTGTAAAGCGTGCATGCACACACACACACACACACACACTCACACACACACACACTCACACACACTCACACACTCACACACACACTCACACACACTCACACACACTCACACACTCACACACACACTCACACACACTCACACACACTCACACACACACACACTCTCTCACACACACACTCACACACACACTCTCACACACACTCTCACACACTCACACACTCACACACTCACACACACACACACACACACACACTCACACTCACACAGACACACACACTAGGGAGAGGGTGCAGAAGAGAAAGAAAAAGATAGAGAAGTCTCCCTTTTGGCTCAGCTGACTTACCCTTCCTAGGGTAACATCCTGTCAACCTTCCCATATGTCATTAAGCTACATTATCACACATGGAGAAGATGATTTATGAGCCATTGGAAAGGATGCTTAGCTTCTAGATATCTTGATTTTTAAAACTCTAAAGAGGTAATTAACTTGTCAGCTGAGTTTTTTAAAGTAATAAAAATTAGTCCTTGGGAGAGTTGACGAAGAAGAAAGCTTAATAGCCCTTAAAGTATTGAAATTTGCTTAGAACTTATCCCCCACTTTTGTTTCTGTAGCTTTAAGAGTTAAGGGGGGGAGGTGTCCAGCAGTGTTTGCTAATTCTCTCAGCAACAATCCTTTCTTCACTGCCTTCCAGGTTGTCTGAGTAACCCATTAACACAGTCCCTTCTTATCCAGTTTTCACTTCATCTGTTTCCATAACTCACCATCAAAAAAGTGAAGGACAATGGTGATAAGGTAGGAGATGTGTATGGGAGGGGAGAGATCAGAATAGAAGGGGGGGGGCAGTCCCTTAATTTTGTTATAAGACATCATTTTATTTTATTATTGGTTATTGTGATTCTTTTTCTTTTTAAAGATTTATTTTTTTTATATGTGTAGGTTAGTGCTGGTATCTGAGGAGTCCAAAAGAGAGTGTCAGATTACCCTGGAGCTAGAGTTAAATGTAGCTATGAACTATCTCATGTGGGCCCTGGAGCTGAACTTGGGCCTTCTGCAGGAACAGTACAAGCTCTTAACTGCTGAGCCAGCTCTACAGTCCAATGGTTTCTTCACCCACCTCATTTATAAATGGAACTTCATCAAAGTTACAAAGTCCTTAGAAGGACCCTCACATGAAGGCTTTCTCTACAGGTGGTTATTGGGAGGTACTTCAGACATTTAAGAAGTGAAGCCTAGGGTGAAGTCCTTAAGAAATCCAAGTGTGGCCCCTCAAAGGACCATGGGTCCTCTGTTTCTCTGTCTGTCTGCTCCACACCCCATGTATGTTCAAGATGCAAACACCTGCTTTTTGATTCTGTTTTAAAATGAAATTTTGAGGCAAGATAGGTATCTGTCTATAACAACTAACTCTAGGATGCATTTAAGAAACTAACAGCCATATGAAGAAGTAAAATAAAAGTCATTCAAAATCCAAATCTGAGCAAAAATCATATAGAAGAAGATGTAAAAATAAGTATTCATGACATGTGATTTGAGGTTGTGTTCTTAGGTGTGATATCAAAAGCAGAAGAACCAGAAGAAAAAGTAGATACACTGGGCTTCATCACAATTATAGACTTGCATGCATCAAAGGGCAATGTAATTATAAGGAAGAACATCATTATAATTAGGGGTAAAAAATCTAATAGAAATTCATTACACAGTACTAGAATATCTACAATTCAACAATTAAAAACCCCACCCTAAATGACTTAATTAAAATATGGACAAAGGATTTAATTAAACATTCCCCCTACCCCAGAAGTACATGAATGCAAACTTCATTACACATGCAATTGTAAATTGCTTATTTTCTGGGATAACACATTTGTCAGTTTCTCAAACAGCTAAACAAGGGCATCCTGATTTAGCAATTGTGCTTCTAGGTTTATATCCAAGAGGAATGAAAACTGGGACTTGGAAATGTGTACACTGATGTACATTGTACCACTAATCTTTTTCTGTTTCTGTGAAAAATGCCAGTGGAATATTGATGGAGATCTCACTGATTCTGTAGACTGCCTTGGGGAGTGCTGATATTTTAAAAATAGTATTTTTCTTTTCTTTTTTTTTTTTTTTTAAAAAAAGGTTGGTGTGTGTGCGTGGGAGCGCGTGCGTGCGTGAGTGTGTGTGTGTGTGTGTGTGTGTGTGTGTGTGTGCATGTGTGTGTGTTCTCGTAGCAAGACCATGTACCTGTCTTCTCATGGACAGTCTTGAATTTATCTTGAATTCCAGTCCTTGCCTTCTGCCCTGTTTGAGACAGGATGTCTCTTGCTCACTGCTGTGTACACTAACTGGCTCACAAGCTTGTGGTGGTGTTCCTGCTCCCAGCCTCCCAGGCAGAAGTATGTTCTGGGATTAGGTGCATGTGTGATACTGCATCTGGTGTTCTACATGGTTTCTAGGAACCTGAACTCAGGTGGTTAGGCATGCTTGGCAAGACAGGTTCTTTTCTTCTTTTTAAAGATTTGCTTATTTAATATGTATACAGTGTTCTGCCTGACTGTGTGCCTGCCCACCAGAAGAAGGCTCAGAACCTCCGGAAGAGCAGCCAGTATTATTTGTTTTTTAATTTAATTTTCTGTTTATTATTTAATACATATACAGTGTTCTGCCTGCATGTGTGCCCAAAGGCCAGAAGAGGGCACCAGATCTTATTACGGATGTTTGTGAACCACATGAGGTTGCTAGGAATTGAACTAGGTCCTTTGGAAGACCTGCCAGTGTACTTAACCGCTGAGCCATCTCTCCAGCCTGCAATACTAACTCTTTATACACCGAGACAGGGGCTGAATTTTGATCTGACAATTATTTTTGTAAAAGTCATATGATTGTACAAGCCTCAGATTTCTCATATGAAAAATCAGAATAATAACTGTATATCTTAAAATTTTAATCAAATAAGAAATATTTATGAAACCACCCAGCAAAATCAGCCAAGAGGTGAAGGCACTCTAAGTATTTATGATGGATGGCTAGATGGGTGAGTAAAAAGGTGGTCACATATCGTGTAGGAATAGATTCTGAGCCAGACACCTGCCATCTGTCAGAAGATTGCCCCAGGTGGGTTTGTTGACTATTTGCTTTCATTGTAAGAAAGATGGGTCATAAGACCCTCATCTCAGTTCATCTAGCTGCTTCATACCACCTGTCGTAAGCAACTCTGACCTAGCTACGTGTAGCCTGGGAAGAGGCTAGGGTAAATAGGCAGGAAAGATTTAAGGGGAGAAGACTGCATCCATGTGGCTATGCCACCATCCCTGACAGGTAAAGACTTGTCCATAAGCAAGCCTTTGCCTATGCTCTGTAAGGAAGCTCAATAAACTGGATGGCTCTCCAGAGTGACTTTTGGTAGAATAATACCCTTGTTTTTCATTGGAACCTAGATATTGCTTATATCTCCCGCTGGGAAGAAATTTTGACAACGTATATGTTATAGAATATTACACAGTCTTAAAAAGGGAAAAATATTTCTGTCACCTGTCATAACATGGCTGAGACTTAATGACATCATACTAAGTGAAGTGACCCAGTCATAAAAGCATAAATACTGTATGTCTCCATGTACAGGGTTCAAGTTCAGAGAGACATGTGATATAATAGTAGAGCCATTTATTTAAGAGCCAGGTTGTGATGGGGGAAGAAGAATATGGACTTATTATTATTTAATGAATGTAGAGTTTGGGTTTTGCAAGAAGAAAAAGAACCTTGAGATACACTATACAACATACTGATGCTAAACACTCTCAACCCATACGCTGAAAATGACTAAGGTAGAAAATTCTATAGCATGTGTATTTCACTATAATTAAACTACCCACATGAAACTAGCCATACATCTATATGTATATATGTAAATATATACATATATAATAAATATACACATATGTATGTATATACACATGCAACTAGCCATATATATTCAGGTAACTTCATATATTCTGGTAACTTCACTTCCTGAGTTAACAGTGATAGCAAGATAGTGCAGACAAGTGTGCTGCTGGGGTGACCAAACAGATTTGAATCAGGCTGTCCAGAAATAAAGAACAATTTCATATTAGTATATGAAATTATGACACTGTTTCATTTCTTAGTTCTCTAAGAGTTAAACAGTTCCAGTTTGGGATTCATTTTAATCACTTCCATCCAAGGCCTATAAAAGTTATTTTATTACAAAACATAAGGAGAGGAGGCAAAGTCTCAGCCTCAATTGAAGGGAGCATTAGAGATCATAAACCCAGTTGACAGTGTCCCTGCTGGCAAGCTTTTATTCTTAAATTGAATTCCGTACCGAAGCATCAGCTTTATGAGGCTCAGGATGACATTGACCAAATTACATTATTAGTTCATGAGTTACAAAAGTAGGTGGGTAGAATCTTGATGCTTCTGGGTGGGGAAGATGAGGAGAGCATAAATACGGACACTCTAAAGTTTATTTGCAGGGGTAACGGTGGTGGATGAATGGGCACACAGGCATACCCAAGTAGGTACACACACTTGCATTGCAGACATGCACACACATCTTATCTAGTGACTCACAGAGCACAAGGGACATCAATAGTAAAATGGCCTGTAGAAATGAGGTGTGGAGGCACCAGCTGCCTTGCACAAAACCTTTTTGTTTCCAAAGGTTTGTCCCTAAAGGGAAAGCTTCTAAAGTCATTGGAAACTCTTGACAGTGACATCCCAAGTCCTGTGGCTAATTGGTGCTAAACACTCCCCCCCCCAAAGTCCTGCTCTCACTTTTAATGACTTTTCAACTCAAGTTCTACAAAAAAGAAACAAAGGTGGCTTTACAAGAGGAAATTTACCTTATAGTTAAAATAAAGCCAGCCTTTGGGGCATGTCCCATGCTGCATTGGTGGCTTCGCCCTCTCGATGATCCATATTTTCTCTCTCTTACAGATGCTGGGCATAGGAACAGAACAGTTCTCAGTCCCCCAGAGTCCTGCAGGAGCAGACAGGTCAGAAAAGCAGTAGAACTAGGCAAGGCCCTCTGCATTCTTTATGGGTCCATTTTCATGGCTGCTGTGCTTTTCTATAATCTTATTTTTTGAAGTCTGGAAATTATGAATTACAGAGATCTCTAGTGGCACCCCCCTGGGCAGGGCACCAGGGGAGAGAAATTAAAATGTAAGAATGTAATAAAAACACTTTTATACAAAAGTAGACAAATGCAATCATTGGAACGAGATAAATTTAAAGTCCTATGAATATTTGACGTGGGAAGCCAAATAAGACTTTATAGGTTTTAAGTATCCAGCTTTCTCGTGCAGGGAAAACAATTTTAAAACAATAGATAATCATTTTTTAATATTTTGAAACATTTCTAAACTTTATAATACTTCAGAAAATGTAGGTTTTATATATACTTAATGTAAATATCTAAATCCTAAAACTTTTGAGTGCTGACATGATGTTCAGGAAGGTATTTCTGGTTTCAAATGTTTAGCTTGGTGATGGTTCACTGGTAAAGGCCCCATAAACATCCCCAACCTGCAAACACTAAAACACTTCTTATGTTACTTATGTTGGATAAAGATACTCAACCTACATAATAATGTAGAATAATTAAACCAGGAACTTCTCAGAAAGGAAGATTTCTCAATCTTGACCCTTAAATGAGACAGACTCCCATGTGGACACATCGTCTGTAAGATAGATCCCCAACTTCACAGCCTCCTGCAAACTGTTTTTTAATTTAGAAGGGCTGCAGTTTCGGAGCAAAGGTGACAGGCTGCCTGTTAGTATTGAGTAAAAAAAAAAAAAAAAGCCAGACAAAGAAACTGCGTGCACAATGTAAGGCAGGTCCAGGAGTAAAAACCACGAGCTTCAAAGGGGGGATGGGCTGTCATTGTCAGTGTGGAGCCTTAGCTGGTCTTACAGAACTGTCCTTTCCATAGACTGTTGTGACACCTACTGGCAAAGCAAGCGGATTAACCACAGCTTTCCCCTAACTGCACAGGTCCGTCCGCCCACAGAGGATCTCTTTTCCTCTTTATTTTTCTCCTGACTAAACTAGCTAGTCATGAACATAGGTTTTAAAGTTTTTTATTTTTCAAAGGATGGCTAATATCTGTAGATGCTCAGCCAGGCAGTACTGTTCTCAGAACATTAAGAAGCCAGTCTTTAGTCTTGGGGTGCCATTGGATCTAACTTGCAAAAGGTGCTCATCTAAGATGAGACAGTCCTTAGTTCCAGAATTAATAAAATAATAATAAACAATAACAACAGTAATATTAGTAATAAACCAGTAAACTGAACGTATGTTTAAAAAAAACATACATTTTTATGTGCACCAGTGTCTTGTCTGCAAATATGTCTGTGTGAAGATTTCAGATCCCCAGGAACTGAAGTTACAGACAGTTGTGAGTTGCCATGTGGTACTGGGAATAGAACCCGTGTTTTCTGGAAGAACAGCCAGTGTCCTTAACTGGTACCATCTCTCCAACCCCGAACATGGGTTTAAATTATATGAAGGAAAACAGAAGTAAATTGCACAGAGTCAAATGTCAGTCAGTTTACAAACAGTATATTAGAGATGTATGAAAAACAGTTCCACGCTGAAGTTTCACAGGGGGCATTTACAGGTCATTTTTCTTCTTCACTGTATGGACTCATTTTAATGATTTCACCTTCACAGTTTTGATAATTTATTTGTATTGTCTACACTGATCCATTTACTTCCCTCTCACTCACATCTTTTTTTTTTTTTTTGATCTAGCTGCTTCCTATATATTTAAATTGTTTCTACTTCATCCTGAAGCATTAGCATATTTCCTTGTAAAATTAGTAAATAATTCTTAATTGTTTTAGATAGGGACCAGAAACATCTATTTTGTTTATATTTGATATAGAAGTGCATGCTTGTCTTTAAATAATAATTTCATTACTGTATGTGTATGAGCATTTTGCTTGAATGCGTGTGTGTTTACCACATGTGTGCCTGGTCCCAGAAGAGGACATTTGATCCTCTGGAACTGGAGGTACAGATGGTCCTGAGCCACCACATGGGTGCTCGGAATAGAAACCAGGTCTTCTGGAAAAGCGGCCAGTGCTCTTAGCCTCTGAGCCATTTCTCTAGCAACAGAAGTGCCTGCCTGTAGCAGTCTCAGTAGGCTCCCTTTGGGTTCTGCTGGCTCAATGGGACGTATCCATTTGTAAGTTATTTGCAGGAATGTGAGCACATGACTCTCACAGGATGAGTGGCCATTTAGAAACCTGATAACCGACGAGATTTCACACAACCAACGGAAAACAAAAATAACTACACGAAGAAGCCTGGCCTTCCTCGAGAGGTGTCTGCAGTATAAGCCCAAACATAGGTAGTAAAGTAACCTGTTACAGAAGAAATGAAGACACATCGCCGGCTCTGGTTATTCACTCTCTTTTCTCCTTCCCTCTCCCAGTTCTGAAATATCACAGGCGATCCATTACGCCAACTGCAGGAAAAATTTTTAAAAATTAAAAAGACTTCATTTTTTCACATGTGTGTGATGCCATATCACCATGTTTGAATAGACTTATGCCACATGTATGCAGATGCCTGTCATGACCAGAAGGGAGTGTAAAGTTCCCTCGAGCTGGAGTGGTTTGGGAGATGGCCAGTGAGGATGCTGGAAATCAAGTTCTGGGAGAGAAGCAAGTGGTCTTAACCACTGAGCCATCTCTCCAGCCTCAGGAAAATTAAAAAAAAAATTAAGGTCTCATTTTACATGTTCAATATCCAAGTCCATTCTTGTAATTATGGGGTATGGACTGAATCAAATGTAATAGTTGATTCAATTTGTTTAAGTACATGTAGCAATTTACCTACAGTCAATACTGCATTGTGTACACCAAAGTTTTGTTTGGTCAAATTATGTTGTGTTTTTATCATATGAACACACAAAATGGGGGGAGGCAGAAGCTCTCACAGGTAATGGGGTGTGTGGGAGGTTGTATTGTTTCATTTTAAATAATTGTCCCAACCACTGGTTTAATAAAAAGAGCTGATTGGCCAAAGGCAGGCAGGAAGTGTAGGCGGGGCTACCAGACTAAGAAAATCTCTGAGAGCAGAATGCCAGACAGAGCACCAGAGAGAAGCTGCAGGATGCAGAGGACAACCATGCACCTTTAAAGAAAGGTACCCAGCCGCATGGCTGAACAAGAGACATGGGATAGCTTAAGGGTAGAGAGTTAGCAAGCTATATGCCTGGGCCTAAGGCTGATCAGCCTAAAACTATTGGAAGCATCTGTGTGTCTCTGTAGGACTGCGGGACTGCGGGTTAGGCCGGAAAGTCCGGGCCAGAAACCTCTTACTACAGGGGTGTTCGTGGTGGAGACTGATGATGGCTCCATTGGCACAACCTTATAAAACACCTGTGCCTTTGGTTAGAAGACTAAAAAAGGGTAAGTAAGGATAACACTTGAAGACAGTTCAGCAAACTGGTCACCAAAGCCCACTCCAATCATTCTGTCCACGCAACTTAAAGCTAAATACAGATTAACTGTGAATCGTACTGAATTGGATCACTGGCTCTTCCTTCTTCAATTCCAATCCACCAATTTACACCATACTTTGATAGCTGTTAAAGAGAAGACAGAAAATGTCAGAATTTATTGTTTTTGCTTCCATTTTTCACTATTAAGATCAATGGAGATGCTATTAGCTTTTGATTTACTACCATTTTACCTGGTTACATAAGGAAGAACAACTAAGGGCTAGTATCTAGAGAAAGCTTGAAATTGCATTGTTTTAAAACACTCCCCATTCACTATGAAAAAGACTTGGAATGAATCATTGAAAATCCTTTTTCATTCAACTTAAAAAGCCAAATTTCTGATTCTGTAAAAAGCCACTGAACAAAAGAGAAGATGGGTCCTTTTCTGACTATAATTAGTGGCGTCTTCTCTCAATGATTTATGGACGCTCACTGCAGATGCCACATCTGTTTGACAAACAAGGTACAAAGACATTAACAGAATAAAGATTTGGAGTATATGTATTAGTCTGCTAAGCCCTAAACAATGTCAGCATTCAGAGAGAGAGAGAGAGAGACATGGTATAGGGCAGAAGAATACTGCAGAATTCCAATGTCTGACAGCTAGAAAATTACCCTTTATCTACTTTATTAATCTAAAGCCAATAACAAACACTCAGCCTAAGCACAGTGGAGTATCAAGTGCACACACATGTACACAGTGCACAGTAGATGTAATGCTGAACTCATGGCCCAGGAAATTGAAGCCCCTTCCTTAACCATAAAAGAGAAAGGGACAGAATGGATTTCATTGAGCCATCTTGTATGGTGTGCATTGGTGGCTTTATGTATATTTGCTCCCTCTGTGTTTATTGAAATTCAAACGAACTTTTATATGACAAAACCTATTCATTTTAAGGCATTATGTATTTAAACGTATACTCCTGTTTTGTTCTGAGAAGGCTTGGGGATAAATTTTAAGACATATTATTTATTTCCATATGAATCTCAGGTCATCATACAGCAGAATGTGATAGCTTGCTAACATTCTAATTTTGAATCAATTATATTTTTGCTCTTTAAACAGTGTGGCTGTCTGCCAGATCAGCAACTTGGAAATATCGAAAAAAGGAACTACTATAATTTGAGATCCTCGAGGAGTTGTTTTATGGACATGCACCCACATTAAATTCAGATTTCCATTTTCAGATTTTGGAATGGCTGGATCTGTTGAGGTTGACTATGGGCGCAGTGAGAAGACCACAGCAACTTCTTCCCACCTAGAAAAGGCTCATGGGTTCTGGGCAGTGGTGGAGCAAACATTTAATCCTGGCACTTGGGAGTGAGAGGCAGGCAGATCTCTGTGAGGTCGAGGCCTGCCTGGTCCACAAAGCCAGTTCCAGGACAGCCAGGACGGTTACACAAAGAAATCTTGTCTCGAAAACCTGAGAGGGGAGGGAGGGAGGGAGGGAGGGAGGAAGGGAGGGAGGGAAGGAGGGAGAGGGTTTATGGACAACAGCAGTCAAAATCATATTCCAATTTAGGACCTTTAAAAAGAAATTATGATATTTACATCTTAAGTGGCATATTGACTATGAACCAAATTGAGATATGGTAATCTCCTACACAGCACATCACAGTTGTGATGTATGTAGTAGAGAACTTTATGGGACAAACTGAAAGATGCCCAGGCAAAACACTCTGGTGTGGAAATTTTAAATGTTAGCTATAGGTATACAGCCACAACAATAGAAACCTAGTAATAGGTGTTTGAGAGAAGAAATGTAATATGACCATGAATTTTATAAATCAGTTGCATGATGTTGTAACCCTTCTAGTTAAGATTACAAGGAAGATCACTTTCCAAGGAGATAGAAACGCAAGCCAGTATATCATCTACTAGAGCTTTCTAAAGCCAAGGCAATCTGTCATTGTTTATGTTTCTACCAAAGTGATTAAGGGATTTGATTTACTGTAAGGGCTTAAAATGCCAGATTTTGGGAAGTAATGGATTTGACATATAGTTTTAGGAGTGTAAACACAACTTAAAAGTAATCGTGAGTTGTCACTTTAAAATGCAAATACTGTAGGCCACAGATAAAAATAGCTGCCAAGTGACTGATTGGCAAGCCATTCATGGCCAATGACTCTTAAATGGTTATAGTTCTTAATGTTTTCATCATTAATCAGAAAGAGAAGATTGATCCAAAGAGAAACATTCAAAGCTTGCCATGATAACACCCCATATAATCTGTTATCAAAGAGGGCGAGGAAACACAAGCATTCTTCAAAAGAAAATTACTTTTTTCAGACTTTAAAAACTGGACCCAGCCTTCTATTTTTTCTTAAGTTCTTCTACCCTCCAAATACAGATTATTTTTGCCTTTCACAGTCCAAGTTACTATTTTTCATAGGAAAGTGTTATGAAAACCTGTTATTTAAAAGTAATTACTTATTCCAATTTTTTTTGACATTTATAGGATGGGTATGCCTCAAAAGTGAATGGCATGCCAGTTACAAGTTCAGCTGCTCATCCTGGAATCAGTAAGTTCTCCTGCATCCACCCACTCTGCAAGGATATTCTTAGGCACGAGACTTTTTCTTGTGAAATGTTAATGCTCACCATAAACACCACCAAATTACTGATAACAAAAAGTGCCAATCTTGGGTAGAAAGAAAAATTGCTTGGAAACCTATAGGTAGATCCTGCCAGACTTAATACGTATATGTCTGTGCTCTCCCTAGTATTTTATAGGGAGACTCACAAGATGGTGGTACATTAGGGAGTGGAAGCCTCTGGTAAGTGATTAGATCAGGAGCATAGCGCCCTCTTGAGCAGAGTTAGTGTCCTAGCAAAATGGAGCCCAGAGAGTGATGAATGAATCTCGCTAAATAGAACTCAGCTAGCTTAACACCATTCCTACTACAGAAAAAAGTGAAGTCAAAGGACACAGCAGCATGGCAAACCCGTGTCTCCATTGTTTTCTATTAATCTGTAGAATGGGAAGAAAAACAATCCTCAAAAGATCCATCACTTTTATAAAAACTTGAATAAATGTGTGGGATTAAATTTTAAAAATATCTCCTCCTCCAAGGACAGAAGGTGTAAACTATGAATTTCAGGTTGTGATTTGTGTTCAGGTACCACTCTGATTTTACTGTGGATGAATTCTTGCTCTTGAGCAGAATAAATTGTGAGGAAATCACTCCGCAGCCAGCCACAGACAAACTCAAAGGCATCCCACTCTGCAGCGTGGGTATGGAAGAGGTACTCAGCATTCTGATAGAAGAGCCAGGGTGCATCTGCAAGGAAACCAGATGATGTTGACTTCATCAAGACTAGTGACAGCTACGGGCTGACTTGAAGGAGTGCAGGCTATGGTTGTCTCCCATAGCAATTTGTAGTTTGGTCACTTGGCATTTTAGAAAAGGGCATAAATATATGTGAATACATATACACATGTGCCTGTGCACACACATATAATTTGCTTATTTTCTTAGTCTACTTTGCTTAAGACCGCTTCCCTAGTTTTCAAAGGTCAAGGATAGATACACATTTTAAAATAATATGCCATGAAAATGGAATTGTGTTGTTAATTTCAACCCGACTTAATGAGTTTATTTATTACTTTGATTATGCCTTCTTGATCTTCTAATTTGAACAAATTGGCCCTAAGTTGCTTGTTTTCCTAGGAAGGAAACATGGGAAGGATAGAATAATGCAGCAATCCTACCCCCTCTGAGGTGTATATTTAGAAGTTTGAGAATTGCCAGGTCGGCGCTTACCGTACTGGTACCAGTCTGGAAAATTGGGTCTCACATCTGCGAAGTGAAAGCAAAGCATCTTGACTAAGTCTCCTCTGCAGGTGCATCGTTTCTGAACTACCTTACTTTAAACACACTCCTCTACTTCACCTTAAAAAATAATTTTAAGGACAGATACTCTATACTGTCTAGACTTTGTGAAGAGCGCCAACATGAAAGGCGGTCTCCAGAGAGTCTAAAGGAAAGACACGGACACTTGCTGGGGGCTACTGCACATTATACACTGTGCTAGGTGCTTCCACATACTCACCGTACAGGTAGTCCTGTGTTCTTGTAATGTCAGAGTGATATTTCTTTCATCTGTACTTATTCCACAATGGCAGCTGGTGACCTTCATTCTTATTGAACAGCTTGGCACAGGCTACTGTGCCGTCTTCTCTCCTTTGCCTGTTACCCACACTTACTATGCTAGTGTATGTATCTAGGTTCATCAGGCAGGCTGCTGGCCCTGTGGCTTAGGGTTCTAGGGCTGAGATTGTGAACCTCTGTGACTCCATTTGAGAAAGCACTGCACATCGCTAAAACTCGAACATAAAGTAAAGATTCTATACCTCTTGGGATTTTGCATATCCACTCATGTTTAGAAGCACAGTTTGAGGGCAGTAATGTCTTGTTCGCCTTATACACAGCACAATTTCTTGCATCTTGTTCAGAATAAGTATTGTCTAAAAATGAAGAGACAACCTGCAAGAGAATATGTTTGTTATTCTTTAGTGATAATCCCACAAAGGGCTTTCAGAAGATCAAAGAAGGCATTTGTGAATGCAAACACTAGATTCTCAACCTCTGGGTTGTGAGCCCTTTGCAGGGTCCAAGACCCTTTCACAGGGGTCACCTAAGAGCACCAGAAAACACAAATGTTTACATTATGACTCATAACTAACAAAATTATGAAGTAACATAACAAAATATTATGTTATGAATAACAACAAAATATTTTTTTTTGGTTGGGAGTCATCACAACATGGGAAACTCTATTTAATGGTCCCAGCGTTAAAAAGGTTGATAAGCAGTGTACTAGGGACTCAGAGGGATCTTCAGAAATGTCTACATGTGTTTCCACACTTGTGAAGACTAAGCTAATGGGTAGTTGGTACTGTTTCTTTTTCTTTTCCATTCTTTGCTTCTTTCTTACAAAGTGGCACAAGGGGCTGGGGATAAGAGGCAGCTGGTAAAGTGCTTGCTATACAAGCATATGAACAGAAACTTAATCGGAAGCACCCACATTACATTTTTTTTTAAAGTCCAGCATAGCAGCATTGTCTGCTACCCCAGCATTGTGGAGGTGAAGGGAAGAACCCTGGGCTTGCTAGTCAGCCAGTGTAACCCAATTAGTAATTGGGGGTCCTATCTCGAGAAAGATAGAGAAGGATTGAGGAAGACACTTGACATAAGCCATTGGCTTCCACACACATGTGCAAATGTGCACACACACACACACACACACACACACACACACACACACACACACACACACACACATTTTTAAAATTGTTTTCCCTGAAGAAATCAGATGCATGCTTCATTCTAAACTTGCACTGTTGAGGTGGTTTGAATAACAACAGGCTTATAGGCTCAGAGGATGGGGCACTATTAGGAGGTGTGGACTTGTTAGAGAACTTGCATCAGTAGGGGGTGGGCTTTGAGGTTTCAGAAGTCCAAGCCGGACCCAGTGTCTCTCTCTCTCCATTTTCCTTCTCTCTGCCAATCCAGATATAGAGCTCCCAGCTCCTTCCCCAGCACCATGTCTGTCTGCATGCCGCTGTGCTTCTGCTGTGACAACAACGGACTGAACTTCTAAACTGTAAGTCAACACCAATGAAATGTTTTCCTTTATAAGAGTTGCAGTGGGCATGATGTCTCTTCACAGCAATAGCACATTGGCTAAGACAACTGTTTTCTAGGGTCTTGGATAAGCTTAGAGATTCAGAGTTGTTCCAGATCTTGGTATTACAATTGATGCCAATTCATTTGCCAAAACATTTATATTAAATACTAAGCATTTAAGGACTAAAGTCAAAGACTAAGCTAGTTTTTTGTTTTAGTTATAGTTTTTAAATTTTATAATTTATATTTATGTACAGAAACCTTAGCAGTGTACATTTAACCCAGTTTACTGGCGAGTTCTTTGACCTTTGTCCTTCTCCAACTTGGCAATGGGAGCCACAGATTTGGACCCACATGTTGCCTCCCCAGCTGCACTGTTACTGTCATTCTAATTGGTCCTAACAGCTTCCGTCAGCTTAGCCAGAGCACCCTTGTCTCCGGAGCTAACTTGTGTGGTGCGTGTCTTCCTGTGGTCTTGCCCTTGATGATGCAGGAGAGGACCTCCATCTTGTGATTCAGGGGCAGGCAAGAAGACCACCGGCTCAGTGGGGTCTATGTTGTGGATAATCATCACCAGCTAAGTCTTCTTGTTACCCACCAAGATTGTGACCATATTGATCCGCTGGAAGGGTGGGTGGTCTCCTAGTTGGGACATCCCCTTTGCTAGCCGCTTTCTTCTCAGCATGGACATCAGACTTTGCTTCTTTTCCTGATTCATCTCTGCCTGTACAGGTAACCAAGCTTAAGCAGCTATGTGAGATGTCTTCCTGCCCAATGCCCAAGTTCTTAGACCTTTTTTTTCCCCCCCCCAAAAAGATTCACCACCTTTTTGGCCTCCTGTTTCTTCATGATGGCAGGGGCTTGGGCCACCTTCTTCCCCTTGACATTCTTTCCTTTGGGCACCTTCCTCAGCTAGAAGAGGGCTAGTTTTAATTTTTTGAGACAGGGTCTCTCTATGTAGCCCTGGCAGGTCTGCAATGTCCTATGGAGACCAGACTTGCCTCTGCCTTTTAAGTGCTAAGATTAAAGACCTGAGACACCATGCCTGGTTCCAGAGATAGTGTCCATAAATCAGAAAACCAATATTTTTATTGAGTGACCACATATTATATGTAATTCCCATAACAGATGCTTTTAAGTGAGTTGTAAACCTTTTCAACCTGCCAGAAGATGAACCACAAGTGAAATTAGGGTTAAAATGTGGAAAATAAGGGGATGTTTTGAGGCTATTTTAAACTATTTAAATATGTACAAAGCTACATATCCAACCATCTTATGTTTCTGTCCCTGTGTTTGGGAAATGACATGAGTTATAATTCATTTTGTCCAGCGAGTTGTGCAGAGAACCTCGCCACACCACTTCTCACTTATTCTTAAGCAAATTGTCTGTCCCTCTCCTGCTATGAATTAGTTTGAGTGATTAAAGAAAGCCCAAGTAGAGTCTTCATGCTGACCCAGAAACTCATCATTCAGACTGGGCTGGCTGGCCAGCAAGTTCTAGAGATCCACAGTCTCTGTTCCCCAACACTCAAGTTATGTGTAGTTGTGTCTACCTTTTAGTGGCTCCTAGGGACTTGCTCCTCATGGGTGCAAAGCAAGCATTCTTACCCACCAAACCTTCCCATAAACTCTCTGGTAGTTTCTTTTTACTGCGACATGGACAAAGACCCTATTCTCACACAGGCATTGTGTAGGAAAGGAGCATGGGTTAGAAGCTGGGTATTACTGTAAAGAGTAGCTGTTTTCTCTGAACAGGAGGCAGTGAAGGGGAGTATTTTTGAAGATTTCTTCTCAGGGTGAATGAAATATAAGGGTCTCAGAAAAGTATGGTCACCCTGGGTTTCTCAGATCTTGGTGGTCACGGCCATGGCCAAGACCTAATGTAAGTTTGCCAAGGTGCTCCAGCCACTTGCAGGATCTCTCGGTTGTTTTACCAAGTGGGTCCAGGACACTTGTCATGATTTCATCTCCTGTACACAGTCTGAAAAGACTTACAGGTGTCCCATCAGACCACTGCCAAGAACCGGCATTCAAGGGGTTCCTTTTATTGAATCCCATCCAGAACTGCCTCTCTTCTGTCCTAGGAGGAGAAGAAACAAAAGTCTTGTCTTTCCAATTGCATTTCCAACATTAGATGAAAGGTTCTAAGATATGATAAAACATTTATGTGGACAGGAAAGAGCTCAGATAATGAGCAGAATGGGACAAGTTGACACAAAAGGACCAAACATCATTTTACATGCAAAATCCTTTGCTATGAAATGAGAGGAGACATTTAGATGCACCCTCTCCTGGGCTCATGCACAATGAGGAGTGTGTTGGTTTGAATGGAAACGACTCCCTTAAGCCCACAGGAAACCACTGTTAGGAGGTGTGGCCTTGGAGTAGGTGTGGCCTTGATGGAGGAACTATGTCACTAGGGGTGGACTTGAAGGTATCAGAAGCTTAAGCCAGGCCCACTGTCTCCCTTTCTTCCTGCTACCTGTCAATGCAGATGTAGAACTCTTGGCTAATTCTCCAAAACCATGTCAGCCTGCATACCACCATGCTTCCCACCTACCCTGATGATAATGTACTAAAAGCCTCTGAACTGTAAGCCAGCTCCAATTAAATAATTTTCTTTATAAGAGTTGTGGTAGGACTGGAGAGATGGCTCAGAGGTTAAGAGCACTGGCTGTTCTTCCAGAGGTCCTGAGTTCAATTCCCAGCAACCACATGCAGCTTATAACTATCTATAAGAAGATGTGATGGTCTCTTCTGGCATTCATGCCCACATACATGCACACAGACAGAATGTTGTATACATAAATAAATAAGTAAATCTTTTTTTTTCAAAGTCCCCAAACTAAAACACATACTTAAATGTCTTTAAAAAAAATAAAAGAGTTGTTGTGGTCGTGGTGTCTTTTCACAGCAATAGAAAGAAACCCTAGCTAAGACAGGGAGAAGAATCAGACCTATGCTGAGAACAGGAGCTTTTCATGAGAATGGAAATGTCTTTCAATCAGATCATAGCACACAAAAGCAAGCTGCTAGGAAATCCTAGAGCATAACATCCCTGGCTGACTTTAAGTGCTATACTGTTTACTACTTCATTCTGATTTCTGGGCTATTTTACTATGGTTTGATTTGTTGCTCTTTTAGCAACTGTTTGTGTATTTTCTGAAAATATATCACTATCATTCCCATGTAATAAAAGGTACACTGAAGGTTTGGGTTTTTCCCTCCATTTTCCAACATAAATAACTCTGTGGCAGATCAGCCTGGGACATGGTAGATTAGTTTGTGCAGCCACCATTGGTTTAGGCTTGGCAAGAAGCTTCACAGAGAATCATCCTTCCTTCTATTAGGCAGAGAACAAATATGTCAAATTGTAGAGTACTCAATAAATCAAGCAATAAAGCCTAATTGTACAATGAACCATCTCACTAAGATAATTTTCTGAGAATAATTTTGAAGAATTAAAGATTTAAGAGGCTCAGAAGTCGTGACAGATGCTTTTCTCTGCTTAGCACAAAGAAGCACGATCATTTTTGCAGGGTCGCCTCTCACATGTGAAAGACAGAGATCAAAGTCAAGTGTAGGCCAGAGCATGTGAGGTCACCAGTACCTGGATGGCCACTGACGATGCCATACTTCTAAGAAGATGAGGGTAACCTCTAGAAGGTCAGCCATCTCTAGGGCACAGGCTAGAAACCACCTTCACTCTTTCTACACTGGGACATTCCATCTATTCCCTCACTGATTCCAACATTCTTTGGTTTTCTTGCTCTACTGGCTCATACAAGACAAATTGATATTTATTTTCTCTCTACTAATTTCCTCAACTGTGTAATCTTTAAACAACACACATTCGACACAGATGAATTCCCTTGGTAGTGTGGGCAAAAATAAAGCATACATTATACAGCTTTTGTGCTTAGATGCTAAAGATGAGTAATTTGAAAGCTGCATAAGATCCTACTAGGAACTTCAAGTGTGAACACTTATATAAACAGAAATGACATCATTATATTTCATCTTAAAGAGATATTGTTTATGTGTGGGCAGAATGTATAAGCATGTCTTGAAGGGGTTAAAATATTAAAGTACAACAGAAAATAGGAGAGCAAAAGCTCTCCCCTATAGCTGGCAAGCAATCCAGTCAATGTGGAGGCTTCTTTGGCACTGGCCTCACAGACTTTGAAGAGGTACAGAGGGCTCTGCATCCTAGGATGCTCAGTATATAGGTTCAGTTTCATGGACTGTAAAGAAGTCTATTCAAGAGGGATTTTTTTTTCATAATACTAATTACATACCAAATTTCCAATATTGAACATTGTTTTTCAGTTTTATTTAATCCCTTTGATGCTCTACCCCCGTTCCTCTCTCAAAGAACGACAACCCCCAACACACACCAAATTTTTTCCTTATGGAATACTTTAAAACTTAAATTTGCTCTGCGAGGTCATTTTTGTCAAAACTAACGGTGAGTAATTTGATGGTTGCTACATATTCACTTATATAAGTGTCCCATGAAGCCTCTTGGTTTCTTCCAGTTTAAACTTAGTGAATAAGGTTGGATTTGCTCAGTCATAGAGTATACAAGGCCCTGGGTTTGGCCACTGGAAGAAAAATCCCCACAAACAAACAAACTAATAAACCAATCAACTGACCAACCAACCAACCAATCAACAATAAAGTATATTCATAACTTTATGAGCAGGGACATTCTAACACTGATAAGTGAGCACAGATTTCTTCAGTGTACAATTAGAGAGCTGTAATGGATTTTGTTTTAAACTGTTGGAACTTTCCTCACCAACAAAACCTTAACTGGACTCCGACCTATAAGAAAATCCTTGTCAGTGGAATGGGACTGTATTTTCTGGGGAGCTAGCAATCAAGAAACCGAAGCTCTGCCCAAATGGTGCTATTTACTCCAAGACCCTGAGAACCTTCAGACAACACCTTGAAATCTACAAACCTAAGTGCTGCTGGCAGCAAAGCTCTAACATCTAACTGAAGGCATACAGAGAGATTTTTGAATATCTCGACAACTGCCTCTCTCTTTTTTGTTTTATGCGATGTGAACTTGGTGCAATATAAACACAAAACGTAATTTTCTTTTACAAGTAGTGACTAGCTATTTTTAGCTAGTAAAAATACTTAAGTTTTAAATGTGCACTTGGGATACTCATCCCAAAGAAGCCACTACTAGCAGACAATTTTTGACTATAATTTTCTCTGAATTAATTAGTATTTACCAGTTAAACTTCGAATGTAGAAGCTCATTCACAAAATTTTCTTCCTCTATATGGGCAAAGCTTGCAAGGTGAGCTCCGAACTCCTCACAGAAGGCTTCAGCTTCTCTCCATGATCTTTTCATCAGGACCTTTTCGCTGTGAAACACCTGTTGAGGAAGAAAACTAGAGCGAGTTTGCTGAGTTCTGCTCAGCATGGTTTTCTCTCTTCCTCTTTGGGGGCCGGTAGTGAAGGGCAAAACGTGGGAGACTTTTTGCATACCGAGCACATACATTTTCTACTGAACCAGACCCCAGCTCTTCATTATTCTTCACTGAAATTTTGATCTGAACTACAATGTGCCCAGTCCTTATAAAAACTGTTGGCTCCTTCTACTCTCCTTGGCCTTCATTTTCACTAAATCTCTTCTGACAGATGTAGAGTTTTCTCTTAATAAACGTCTGCCAATATATGAGGAAAATCAGGTCAAGAGACATTAAGAATACCAGGTCACATACGTATAAACCTGGCATAGACCCAGGACTCTTTGCCTCCAGAATCCATCCATTTCCCTTTGGCAGCCTGCCTATAGACAAGTTAGAATTTATCCAATGTCAATGACACATCACTGTGCATTTGTTGAATCTATCACAGGCAAGGAGACACTGGACTGAAGGTCTGGAGCAGATATATTTCTAGGGTCTTTGCATCTTTGTTGAGCAGACAGCTTGATGATGTATATCTAAGTTCTCTGCTCTTCCTTAGTTGTGTGGTAAGGAAGCAGTTGTTCGGATGGCGCATCTCCTTTTGTTTTAAGATAAGGCAGGAGGCATCTGAAGACTCTGAGCTCCCAATCCTGGGCCTCTGTACTCTTGCTCTTTGTAGCCAAGGCCACTGAGCTTTACCCTCAGATGCTGCAGGTATACTCTATGGCCAGCTTTCACCAGGCTCTGATTTGCTGAGACCAGAATGAATGCCTTTCCAAGTCCTGTGGACCATAGCACAGCCTTTCTGTCTTTTAAATTATATGTCAAAACTTGCTTCCTTGGGGAACTTCTCCCTGAGTCACTCTAAATTCATAAATCCCGCGACCATCCATATCAAACACGCTGTGCATTTGTTGACACATCAGGATGATGGATAGTAAACAGCACTGTACTGGGAGTCCCAAGACCAGGGATTTTTTTTTCCAAGTCTGTCAATAAATAATTGTGATCTTGGGTGAATCACTTCATCACATGGGCCTCAGTTTACTCATTTCTAAAGTTGAACTTATTGCTTCATGAGGTCATGCCTGGGCCTATTACTTATGAATTTTATGAAGGGATTTCTAGTGTACCTTTAAATTGAGTGGACTTTCTTGTGTTTGCTTCTGTTCTTACACTGCAGTGTCTGGGAATACTGTTCATCTTTATTCAGCGTGTGCCTAGCTGATGGGGAAGAGCTTTTTCCATGGGTTTGGAGAATTGTTACCTGAAGAATGAACTGAGAGAAAACTACCAAACATAAGAGTAATTTTTTAAAAGTGGGTATTTATAATAATAAGAAGATTATTTATATTATTATTTATAATAATAATAAGAATTGGTTTAAGTCTAGGATCTAAAGCTGATTTGCAACCAGACTTTTCTTTAGGGATTTCACGTGTACTTCATATGTACATCTCATATATTGGTTGAACATTTCCTAATCTGGAAACTGAATTATGAACTACTCTAAAGTCTGAAACTTCTGTGAATGACATTCTCACTGACTGTTATAAGTAGATGGATCATTGCATGTTCCAAACACTGCATAAAATGATCTTCAGGCTATATGACATAGTGTATGTTAAACAAATGAATTTTGTACAAACCCCATGATATCTCATTATGCATATGTAAATATTTCAGCACCTTAATCTCAAGCTCTTCTTGCTTTAAGCATTTACATACACATATAAACTCATATATGTATATTTACATATACAAATAAATAACCACATATATATTAACTATCTGTATTACCTTGTTTGATCTTCATGTGTCTAGCAAGTAAACTTTAGAGTCTGTCTTTAGTATAAGAGTTATTTCATAATGAGTACTTTATGCACAGGCATATAAACAATATAGAATGGCACCATCCTAATACCCACTGAGTGTTGGCTTCCTTTATTTGGTATATGCATGACAATATAAACAGCATTGACTGGTGCCTTTCTATTAATTATAGAAAGACAATTTCATAAATGACCATGGCTGGCCTTGCTTTGCTCTCTTTCTCTCTCTCTCTTTCCCTTCCTTCCTTTCTCTCTCTCTCTCTTCTTTCCTTTTCTCTCTCTTTTTTCCGAGACAGGGTTTTTCTGTGCAACAGCCCATACCTGTCCTGGAACTTGCTTTGTATAGCAGGTTGGCCTCGAACTCACAGAGATCCGCCTGCCTCTGTGCTGGATTAAAGGCATGCACCACCACTGCCCAGCCAACTTTGCCCGTTCTTGACTGCAATTCCAGTCTGAAATGTATGGAGAATGTAACACCCTGACAAAAGGAGAAACTGTCCTTGTCTTTCTCAGAACAGGGGGTCCTGTGGAGTTTTATACCAATAGACTTAAGTGGCTTGTGGGGCATAAAACCCAGGGATGATTGCTTTTCTAATTCCTGGACTGCAGTGGCACAGGTCAGTTTGCCACCCTGAGTGGCTTTCCTGAGCCTTGAGGGACAGGCTCTCTAGGATCCTGGGATTCTGTTTCTTGCAGCCTATCTGTGAACAGTAGCTATTTTTCCTCACTTATGGGGGTGTACTGCCATGTTGGACTTGAACTCTGGAAAGAGAGATTGTACAGAACCTTGCACCAGTTCTAGAAACTGGTCAGGAAAGAGCCCTCTCTTAGGGCTGATAACCAGTGCATAGGGTCCTTTTTCTTGGGCTTAATACTGATTCATGGTATTTGAACCTTCAGTGACAGTAGGGATATCTACCATCTTTTGTAGTATTTAGAATTATTTGGAATGTAAACATGAGGAGAGAAAAGCAACAGTACATATGCTGTGCCGCGGGCTCTGTAGGAAGGAAGTCTGAGAATAGAAAAACAGGGTTAACATGGACCAAATGAATACGCAGTTAGCCTTGACATTACCTTGAAGCAACTGGCCAGACCAGGCTTTGATTCCCAATCCAAATAGCAGGCGTGAAAGGGCCACCTTCCTTCAAACTCTGTTTTCTTCCAGGTTTTGACTGGCATCTTGCAAAGGGACATGGCCCTAAAGTTGCTACAGTCCTTTACTTCCCAGCGACCAAGTGGGCCTCCTCCTCGAATGACGACACAGCCACCATTGTAGCCTAAAAGCAGAAAACACGCATTTTAATGTAATATGATGATAACGTTTTTTGTGCTCCAAAGACAGCTCTCCGGAGTGTGGAATAATTGACACGTCATAATGAAGCACCAGGGGAGAACAATGAAGATAGAAAAGGGTGCTTTATTGGCACAATTATCTCACTTCTCTTCATCTCTGGAGAGAAGAACAGAACACAGAATCATGAGAGAAAAGAAGCTGTGAAGCCTGAAATTTGGACATTGTTTGCTTTGAGCGCGGATGGTAAATGATGGGAAATGAGGTGCTGTTCTGATGTGGAGCTGAAGAATGCCCTGCTGCTTTGAAATCACAATGCAAAGTGCACAGTGCTCATCCCCTGAGAGCGAGGTGGCACCAGTGGAAACTAGTCACATGAATAATGGATTCAAGGCAGACAAGAAATATAACAAAGGCCCAAACTCTAAGCCACAAACCATGGAGAATGGAGAAAATGAGATAAACTCTTGAAATGGGATAAATCTCAGGGGGGTGGAGGCAGAAACAGAGCTGATACCAGGGAAATGAGAGAGAGGGTTTCTAAATGAGACACAAAGCTTACCAATTTCACAGTGTGGATTACAGGTATGTGCCACCTTGCCTGGCCTATAGAAACAATATATAGACTGAACGAAGTTTCTTAAGTTTGTGCCAAACTTATATAATTTATAAGACCACTGAAAATATACATTTCAGCCAGCAGTAGTGTACACTTTTAATCCCAGCACTGGGGAGGTAGCTGGATCTCTGTGGATTTGAGGCCAATCTAATCTACAGAGAGCGTTTTCAGGACAGCCCAGGGCTACACAGAGAGATCTTATCTTTTTAAAAAAATAGAGAGAAAGAAAGGAAGGAAGGAAGGAAGGAGGAAAGAGTGAGTATTTTACATTTCAGTGAATATTAGTTGAAAACAATTTTGTTTTAAAATTGAGTGAGAATGTCATTGGTTATTTTCCTCTTGAGTCTGGACTGATCATTCAACGGATGAAATTGACATTCAACAACTACCCAAAATGATGTATCTATAACATGCTTGGATGTAGGGGAAGGTATACTCAAAGCTCTGGAGCAGACTTAAAAAGAAACCACAGAGCCTGTCCAAAGAAATTTGTCAGCAAAGAGTTTATGGGAGGTGGCATTTGAGCTGAATTTTAAAGGGTGAAAAAAGAAAAGAGTTTTCAAGATGGGCTTATAAAAAAAAAAAAAAATCAAGCGACACTGGACTTGGAGATGTGTGATAGGTTTGGACTTTAAAAGCTATGTAGTCATTGGTACAAGGTATTTATCTGGTTTAATTTCCCATTAGAATAAATGGCCACTATTATTTTAGCATATAACTAAAATTATGCTTACATATACAAATAAGCTTTTGCATTAAACTGACCCACAGAGGTGAAAACAGGTAGATATGAAGTATGAAATACACTAAGCATCGCTTCCATTAAACAAAAAAGAGTGTTGGTTCCTACAAAGGCCAACAGATACTGACAGTGGCCCAGACAACTACTTAGTACTAATGATAGAACTGTGATCAGGCAGGAGGAAGGCAAGTAACCATTCATATAACTGCCTAGGCCCATGAGCAAACTTTTGTAGGTCCAGTGATGAGGCTTACAGCCTAGCTGGACCATGAGCAATAGAGGACAAGTGTATGTTTTCTGAAGTGAGACTGAGCTGTGGAAACTGTATTAGCTGTATTATCATTCATAATACTACACTATGGGCTGTTATAGTCAATGGGAAATATGCATGTCGCCTGATTCCGCGACTCTTTTTCTAAGGCACCCTGTAGCTGGGAGTTTTTTTTTTTTTTTTTTTTTTTTTTGATCTGCCCAGATTCACAGTCTGGGCAAATCTTTCCTACCTGTGGTCCCACTGCTACTTATAAAATAATTATTCAGAAGCTAATATTAATTACAAACTGTTTGACCTATGTCTAGGCTCATTGTCAACTAGCTCTTACAACTTAATTCAACCCATTTTTATTAATCTGTGTGTTGCCATGTGACTCCATGGCTTTGTGTCCCATTTTATCTTGCTTTCTGAATGGCAGCCTGCAGCTTTGCCTTGACTCTGCTCTCCTTCATCTTTTTCTCTGCTTAGATTTTCTACCTGCCTCTAAACTGCATTGCCAAACTAACTTCTTTATTAACCAGTGGTAATAAAGTATATTCACAGTGTACAGAAAGACATCCCACATGAGCACCTTGGTGGGGCTTTCTTTCACCACAGAGCACACGTGGGAAGTCTTCTAGATAGAACTTCTCATCTGGAGCCTTGAGGCTGGGATTTTAGTCTCAGCGCAAATATTTAATAACTTTTGAGTTGATAAATTAAACACAATAAGTCTTGTTGAAAATAGATAATTCCTTTCCTTCTCATGGGTCTTCATGAAGAGCAAATAAACTAATTACTGAAAAGGACTTCAGGAAAGAGAAAGCTAAAATCATCCCTATACTTCTTATGAGCATTTTCATTATAAAACTAGATCTTTTTTTGTGTGTGATACAAAGTTCTTCTGTGTGTTCAGGAATTTTCAAAAGTTTGAATCAGCAAGTTTATAGTAATACTCTTTTTGTTGGCCTTGCATTTTGTCTCACTTCCCCACATTAGACAGTGATGAACTAGCTATGGTTTTAGATCCTGTGGATATTCAAGTCATCTTCATTAGTGAGGAAGGAGATGTGTTTGGCCCACCACAAAAATGAAAAGTGCTGCAGGAGTGTTATTGGAATTCTAAAGGGGTTAACTCAATGTATCATTTGACCCAAATGTTAGAGTCTCTCTCCCAGAGAAGCAGTATAATGATGTAATAAAGGGAGACTGGGCTAAGGGAGAAGAAAGTGATTTTTTCAGTCAGCTTATAAGGAAGCCGCCAAGTCAAACAAAAATGGAGGGATAGAAGGGCAGAGCAGATTTCTCCCCAAGAAACTCCATTCTGTTGGCGAAGGGAAGCTGTCATCTTTCTCATTGGTGGATCTCAAATCTCACATTTCAGTGCATTTTCTTGATTTGTCTTTCTACCTTTCTCCCCGTCACTATCTCCCTTCAACATCAGCAGAAAAACTTTCTGTAATTAAGAAATTCTAACTCATGATTCTAGACTTTCCCTTGTGCTACAGCTAATCGCAGGAAGTAAATTGAGCTGTGAAAGCCATCAACCGTGACCTCTCTGGTCAAATCCTTAAATATAAACTAACTAATCAAGGCAATTTGTTGTATCAGAGCAGGACAGACTTGTGCTAAGCCTTGGTGTCTCTAGAGACTTATTTGACTTGGTCTGTCTAGTTACTTCTAATTCCATTCCACATCTCCCACTTCTCAGGTCCCCACCTGCCTCACCTTCTCTCTCCCAAAGAGTAAAGCAAAGCTCCTGGGGCAGGGAAGATGAGCTTTGTGGAAGCCCCAATCTGCTCAGAACTGTGTTGGCCACTTTGTGTGATCTTTCTGCTTTCTCCAAATACTCTCAGAGGCAGAGATTGTGGTAGCATCTTCAGATGGAAAAAATGAGGTGCAAAGAAGTAAATGATTGCCCCAGGCTGCAGAGTTATTAAGGCTAGATCCTGGCCTGGAAACCAGACTTATCAGAGTCTAATTGGGAAATAGTACTGAAGCCTGGAGATGTATTCAGTATACAGCTGTGGGACGATAAAATTCTCTTGAGGTTATGGCCCCTGTGCTGTTGCTTAGTTCTTGTCAACTTGACATGAACCTTAAGGAGGAAGCCTCAGTTGAAGACTTGCTTCCATCAGATTGGCCCATGGTCATATCTATGTGGCATTTTCTTGAGAGATAATTAATACAGGAGGGCCCAGCCCACTGTGGGTGCTGCCATCCCTGAACTAATAAAGAAAGGTAGCTGTTATATGAGCAAAAGGGGTCAAGATCATGATGGGGTAGCCCACCAAGACAGCTGACTCAGGCTACTGGGAGCTCGCTAACTCTGGACTGACAGCTGGAGAATCTGAATGTGGATGACAGTTGTGTGATTTGGGCAGTTTGTGGGGCCTCTGGCAGTGGAACCCTGATGCATGACTGGTTTTTTAGAACCCATTTCCTGTAGAGGGATGCCTTGCTCAGCCTTGATACAGGGGGAGGGGCTTGGTCCTGCCTCAACTTGATATCCCAGACTTTGCTGACTCCTCATGGGAGGCCTTATCCTCTTTGAGAAGTAGATGGGGGGTTGGGGGGAAGTAGGGAAATGAGTGGGAAAAGAGGAGGGGGAAGGGGAACTGTGGTTAGTATGTTAAAAAAAAAAAAACTTTTAAATTAAAAAAAAAAAAAAAGGTAGCTGAGCAAGCCAGAGGGAACAAGCCAGTAAGCAGTGTTATATGTCAATCTCTGCTTCCGTTCCTGCCTCCGGGTTCCTGTCTCCAGTTCCTTGATAATAGACTGGCGATTGGGATATGTAAGCTAAATAAACTCTCTCCTCCTATGTTGCTTTTGGTCAATGTTTTAGAAAAGCTAATGAGAACAAGCTTTTGCTTGCACTGAGCTCCCTCTGGTCTCAGCCCCCAGCATGGTTCTGGCCCTGTGTGGCCACAGGATTCCCTAGAAGAACTCTTGTCACAGGGTTACCTTCTTGACCATAAGACAGCTAGAACTGTGTTCAGAGACAAGGCCAAGCGCATCCTTGTGAATCCATCCTCAATGTGCGGTGATTCATTTCAGAATCTAGAGGAGCCTCAAGCCTGGCTGTCCTGATTGTTGTTTGTTAATTGATGTGACAGGCTTCCTAACCCTCACTTTTTAAATGATAATTTTCAGCATACAAATTGGACCTGCTAAGATATAGTTGCCCTGAACTAGCAGATTGTATCTGATTTGGAAGAACTGTGGCCTAGGTGCCCACATGACAGATCTAGGAATGACCCTGATGTATAGCTAAGTTACAAACTGCTGTAAAATAATGATTTCAGGTGTTCTTTTTATCCGTTAGGACACATCAGAAGCACACACTTGACCTAGAAAAGCTTTGTGCCGTGTTACCAGCAGCGACCCCTGTTTGCCCCTATGGAGCTGTGTCCACTCACTGGAATCTAAATACAAGGACATTTCTGTTTCTATGCATTATTCTCTCTCTCTTTAATCACTAGCAATGGCTAATGTGGCTAAAAACCATGTTTCCTGTTTTATGAAATGTTCTACTTCTCTCAAAATACTAAGGCTAGGAAGTACTTTTGTTGTCTTAAAAGAGGAAAATGTCAGAATTTCCTAGTGTTAAGAGAACTGATCATTTTGGCATAAAAATTGCAGATAAAAGACACATTAAGCACAAACTCTGTAGCCCTGAACTGAACCTGAAAGCATAGTTTGACTCGAGAAAGCATTTCATCTTCAGCCATGCAGTGCAAGCTCACACAGCACATTTCCTAGACATGTCAAAGGAAACAGCCTAGAAGCAAGGACAGACCCACAGTGAGCCCGCTTATGGATAGATGTGTGTGAAAATGGCATTACTTCCCATGAAAAGAAAGCCCAGGGCTTCTTGATGAAGTGGCATAGAAGTTTACATCTTGTCATAGTAGCAACAAGGACCCTGTGGAAGACTGAAGTGTCATATACCCAGTACTCGGGAGTTCTGGTACCTGGAAGACATTCCCATCAGACAGACAGGACTAAAGCATTAAGGAAGTTGCAATGGATAGAAGGATATCACTGCTTATGGTCCTCACTCCACTGTGACACTGAGGGTCCCTGACTACTGGAGGACACTAATGAAGAGATAATTCTTTTGGAAACCAGGAAGAGGATGACCAAGCATCTGTTCTGCCTTTCTTACAAAATCTGTACTACAAAGCAGTCTAAACATCAGTAGAAGAGTGTTACTTTCTTATAGAAATATCCCAACTATAAATTAAGTCCAGCGGATGGAGCTTGGTAGTAGGTCACTTGCCTATCAGCAGAAAGTCCTGAGTTTAATCCCTAAACCAAAGCAAATAACAACAAAACCCAACTCTAATGAATCTGTACATTGATCATCAAACCCTCCCTATCAGAGCAAAGAGAAAAGTGGGCATTCTATTACTCTATACAGAACAATAATTACCCCAGAAATAGTTTTCCTAAAGTAAAATAAACCTCAAATTTGATCAGGTCTTTGATAAACAATGAAGTATAAACTCTAGAAAAAGTTTTAAGATGAATAATTCACTTAAACTAGTAAATACACTTTAAAAGAAAAAAAGGGGTGGATTGAAATCTAGACAGTAAAGTAAACTTTAGGAGACTTTATTAACCAATTACAGTATGCAAATGTTAATTGGATTTTGATTCAAACAAACCTTAAAATGTACTATGCTAGAATATGTATGTGTATGTGTACAATTTAGATATTTTGACATTAAAGAATTATGGTTTCAGGGCTGGAGAGATGGCTTAGTAGATAAGAACACTGGTTGCTCTTCCAGAGGTCCTGAGTTCAATTCCCAGCAACCACATGGTGGCTGACAACCATCTATAGTGGGATCAGATGCATTCTTCTAGCATAAAGTCAATAGACAGAGCACTTGTATACATAAAATAAATAAATATCTTTAAAGAATTATAGTTTCAAACACAATCAGCATAGTATGTTTTTGACAAAGAAGGCTTTATATTTTAGTAATAATCCTGCAGTCTATGTGGGTAAAACCATCTGATGTCTGAATCTGCTTTGAGAAAAGACTCAGTCAGAACTGAGGTGAGAGCTGAGACAGCAGTTACCATGACTCGATAATTGCTTGGTTCCTCATTATAATAGTTAATAAACATCAAACAACGTCGAAAAATACGATTGAACTGACATTTCACCATGAGCTGCCCATCTTGTAGGCATACCTTAAGGACAGCCTTTTTGGGTTGAGTTTATAAAAGGCTTTGGGCTTCCTGTTCACTGGTCAATTTAGGTAGTTAGTTTATGCTGGGTTAAGAGTGTGACATGGGGCCTGAGCTAATGGATTTTTTGGTGACAGGCAGGAGAGAAGAGGTGATTTACGGTGGTGTTTCTACAAGCTGCAATTTAAAATGAAAAGCGGAACACAGGGCTTTTATATTGCTATTTTCTCTAGCAACCATTTACATTTTCATCTTATTCAGAGACAATTTACTCAGTGTCAGTCAGCATGCACAGCCACGCTGAGCATCACGGCATTATTTTTGCTTCAGGGAAAAGAGAGAGGGTAATGTCACTCAAATAAATTACCGTAGGAACTTATGAATGACAGGGCTCTCCACTTCATTTCCAGATTTCAGACATCTAAATGTGCCCTGAGGAAGTTAACATGGAAAACTAAAAATTCTGTCTGCTCAAAATGTATTAATTTATTTTGACAGGTATAGACACTCCTAACCAAATTCCACAGGATACAGACATGATGCTGAGTAATTCCCCTTTAACAGCATAGGTCACAAAGCTGTGCTGTTCTGTCACGCAGTGGCCTTCGGGGTGCAGAACAGGGAGACTGTCCTGTAGCACAGGCTGTGGTGCTTCCTATCTCTGAGCTGTGGCAAGTCAACAGTCTCCATAAAGATATCTTAATCTGATGCTTATATGCATGCATGCACACCGGCATGCACTCAGGAATGCGTGCACACAGGCATGCATGCATACACATAGGCACGCACTCAGGAATGTATGCAAGCACGCACACAGCATTTGTTGTAATGTCACTTTACATGCATCTTTAAAAAGCAGAATTTTAAAAAGTCACTAAACTTTTAAAATAGTCGTTTTATGTCTGCAGAGAGTTAAATGGGATGGAGAGTGTTCTCATGCAACCCCTTCCCTGTTACCTGTACACTCTGCCTCACTATAGATGGCATATTTGTCACAAATAATGAGCCTACAGTGAAATATAACAATCACTCAGAGTCCCTTTCATCCCTTTTAGGAACTTCATTTATACAGGAGAAAACACAGGCCTGCATCTCTCTATCATTTTCCTTGCAAGGCAAGGCCAACTGGCAAAATGTCCTTCAATTTTCATCTTATAAATATAGTTCTCCTTCATTTTTAAAGGATAATTTTACAGAAAATATAACTTCTAGTGGCCCTCCCTCTCACCTTTATCACCAGATATTTCACAGACTCTCTTCTTGCCTGCCTGGCTTCTGAGAAGTTAGAAGTCACTCTTCCCTTCACTCCAGTGCACAAAAACAGGAAGTGCTCTCTTACTCTGCCTCCTTTGTCCTATTTATCTGAAGTTTGAAAACGACATGTGTAAGTCCTTAGTTATCTGGGAAATGAAATCAAAACTACTTTGAGATTTCACCCTATACTTATCAGAATGGCCAACCAAGATCATGAGACAATGACAGCTCATGCTGCCGAGGATGTGGAGTAAGGGGAACACTCCTCTATTGCTGGTGGGAGTGTGAGCTTGTATAACCACTGTGGAAAACATGCAGCAGTTCCTCAGAAAGATGGGGAGGGAGTCATCTACTTCAAGTTCCAACTATACCACTCTTGGGCATATATTCAAGGGATACTTCATTCTATCACAGAGACACATACTCAACCATGTTCATTACTGCTCTATTCATACAACCTAGATGTCCCTCAATAGAAGAATGGATTAAAAAATAATACATTTATATAATAGAATATTACTCACCCTTCCCTGCTTGATCAGTCCATTCTAGACACGCCTCAGTTTCTATTTATAGCTATATATTCCCTTTCCTAGGAAATCCTATCTGTCCCCACCCCCTTACTCTATACCTAACCTCTGTAGTACTATGGACTGCAGCTTGGCTATCACTGATTTAATTGACTTAACAGATAATATCCACATATAAGCAAATACATATGGTATTTGTCTTTCTGCATCTTGGTTACCTCACTTAGGATGATTTTTTTATAGTCCTATCCATTTACCTACAAATTTCATGATATCATTTTTAATAGGAAGGAGGATAAGGAAAGTAATACAGAGAAAGACTGATAAAATTAAGGGCCATATGAAGGTAATCTAAATGAAATCTCAAAACAGGGGGAGACAGAGCCCCATTTGGGTATTCTTGCTGCCAAATGAGCCTTCCAGTACTGGGAATGAGTTATATCTAATTGAGTTATTGACCAAAGGGTTGCCATGGAAGCCCCCCCAAACACAGGATGTTGCCACGACTGTGGGTTGCCCTCAACAAGCTGACAGAAAGGCATTGCTGAAGACAACACCTACGTGACTCATTGAATATGGAAAATCTGAGCTGGCGCCTACCCAGAGCTTCCATTACTGTGAGTTAGCGTTCTTGGTACTGGAAGGTTCTCTGCACACTACCTAAAGAGAAGGATAAATGCCAACCCATCTATAAACCTTAGAAATACCAATAGTGTTCTTTCTGCAAGATATGCTAATGCCATGGTGGTCCAAAGCTTGTGGAAGTAACTAACTAATATCTGATTTGACTTAAGGTCCACTCACCAAGATAGAACCCATACCCAACACTGTGACCAAGAAACTGAGACTACATAACTCATGGACCTAGAATAAAACCACATACTACTGTTCCAGTAAAGGAATGTAGCAATAAAATGACTGTATGCTATACTTATAGACCAGTGCCTTATTAAGCCATCATCAGAGAAGCTTCCTTTTACAGCAGATGGGAACAAACACAGAGACCCACACCAGACAATTTGCATAAACTGAGAGACCTTGGAACACTCAGTCTTACATGGGATGTCTGATCAAATTCCTCCCCTTAGGGTTCAGGGGCCCCACAGAAGAGGAGGCAGAAAGAGTGTAAGGTCCAGACGAGATGGAGGACACTTAGGAAGTAAGGCCTTGTGAGCACACATATAAACTCACAGAGACAAATGCAGCATACACAAGGTGCATGGGTCAGCACCAGATGGGGTCCTAGAGCTGAAAGGATAAGTGTGGACACATGTCCCCACCCCTAATCCAGAAGCTATGTCCAATTGATAGTCACTTACAAATGTAAATTTAGTTTCCTCCAAGGGAGTCTCACCAAAGCAACAAAACCCAGCAGTGGAGGGCCACAGAAAACTAACTGCATCTTTGGAGGTTCCTTGAACCATGATGCCTTGTTGGGCATTTTTTTTGTCTTCTTTTTAAAAAAAGTACTTTTATTTTTGTTTCTCTTTTATTTTCTCCAAAAGTCCTTTGTGTACCTATTATGGCTTCTGGTTTTATAATTTTCTGGGATTCCTGAGTGTGAGAATGAGTGGGCGGGGACTACAGGCGTGTGTCACCGTCCCTGGTTCCATATATATATCTCTTTTCCTTCTGTTGGTTTCTGTTATCCTATTCTGATACGTTTGTTTTTGTCTTGCTCTATTTTACTTTACCATTATCCTCCAGATGCCTGTGTGTCTTCTAATGATAGACAGATGGGGATACATATGAACTGGAGGGGAAGCGGTGGGAAGAGCCAGGAGGAGCAGAGGGAGGAGAGCTATAATCAAGACATACTGTTTGAAAACAAAATCTAACTTTTAATAAAAGAAACAAACAAAAAAGAAACTGTATGTGTAACTGTAGTTTTCAGCAGGAGGGTATTCATCTTGCTTGGTGTTCTCTGAGCTTCTAGGGTCTCTGGTTTGGGAACACTCACTGTCAGGTACTATCCTGCTCCTGTCTCTCTTCCCCATCCATCTGCTTCTCTCATTAACGCATCTAAATATGTTTAGTTATCCCACAGCCCTTGGCTATTTTGCTCTTTTTCTTTCAGTCTCTTTTTCCCTGTTTCTCAGATTTTCAAGTTTCTACGTCAAAGCCTGGAGTGCAGGGTTCCCCTCTTTTAGGAAGTGAGGGATACTAATAAGCCACAGGTACCCTTCAGTTCTGTCAGAATGCTTTGTGTCTTGTAGTTGCTATTTTGTTTTCTCAGAATGCCCATCGCTCTTTTTGTTAAAGCCTTCAGAATATGAATTATAATTCTAAGGTTGCTTGATAACGCCAACCTTCCTATCACACAGCTGTCTCTGATGGTGCTTCAGATTCTTCAGTCAGTACATAGCCCACAACAGTATTTCTGCGGTAGCTAGATGTTATACATCTAAAAGGAATTAGATGAACATTGTTAAAGAAATTTGATAAACATAGGGGTCAAGTGTCATGGAGGAGTGTGCTCCATACCCTCTGAATCTACCTTAAACGTTTTAGTTTGTGGTATTCAACTGTGAGGATTTCCCCCCTGTCATAGGGACAAACTGGCTGGAGAAGGCCAGCCTTGGGCACCAACCTTTCTCCCTCAAATGACCTCTGTGAAAATCTGATGTTGTTCCTGAAGGCAGAGCTCACAGAAGTGGGGAACCCCTGTGATGGGACCCTCCTGGAGAGAAGGCTCTCAGGGTATCTTCACCCGGTCTCCAGCTACTTCACTGGTGCATTTGGAGTTTTATGCCACAGCCTTGGACCCTGGGGAAGATCCTGCTTCTGGTTTTCTGCCCTAGGAGGTTATGGTTCTGTTGAACTGTCTGTCTCTTTAGTTTAACCTTCCTGATGCTGCCACCCTTTAAGACACTTCCTCATGTTGTGGTGACCATGAGCTTCTTCACAACTACAATTTTGCTACTGTTATGAATCATAATGTAAATATATATGTTTTCCGATGGTTTTAGGTGACCCCTGTGAAAGGATGGGATAGAGGGTGGGGCTTTGCCCTCTAATCTGTTTTTTGATAAATATAAGAATCATTAGAAGTGTTAGTTTTCACTTGTTATTAGGATAATGTGACCACTTCTGAGCTTCTTATTCGCTGGGTCAGAAGCAGAACTCCTCAGAAAGTACAAGTATTCAAATCAAAAGAATGTAAATATCCTCCTTTGATCTTTCCCCTTTCTTTTTTAGAGTATGCAGTCTAAAGGAATATTTTTAAAACTTTTAAAGCTGGTTCAAAATGTTAAGAAAACATTAGTAAGTCAGACTGTCCTTTGTAGTCTTATGATTTTGCAGAATGATTACATCAGTGGCTGGCCTGTCACACACAGAGAGGATCCGAAACCTAGTGTGTATAGATGAGGAATCCTACATTAACCAAGATATTCTAGACTTAAGGAAGAGCTTACACGTTGCAATAAGAAAGGCTAAGATTACAATTCAGCAGCCACTGTATAAAATGCCATTTTATTCTCATAGAAACATATTAGTATGACACCATTACCATACTTATCTTAATCATAAAGAAACAGAAATGGAGAAATTTACTTTTCTGAATCACACAGTGGGATCTCATCTTGTAGAAGGCTCAGTAGTGGGTACTCTGTACTTATTAAGCTATCCCACCACATGGTTTCTCTTTTCCTTCTTAATGTCTTCAGTGACGACTAGTTGTTTGTTTGTTTGTTTTGTGTGTGTGTGTGTGTCCTGGGGATGGAGCCTAGTCTCAAACAGGCTTGAAAAGTACTAGCTACATCTATAGACAAGCAGTTCTGATCTGAATATTTACCTGATACAAACTGTTAAGGCATCCCATACCTAGAGAATAAGTAAAGAATTGTGGGCTTAAAATCTCAGTTTTGGTTTTACCGTCTTTGGCTTTGTATTTCATAATTTATCTCCATATAACATACCCTCTAGTTACTTGGAATCACAGAAATCTCTGATGCTGCCCTATGATTCCTTGACTCTTTGTATTTTCAAGCATAGAAAATTCTATTTCCATAGACATCAAATTCTACCGTATTTTAAATCAGAAATGGAATAGTACTTCCTCTATGTATGTCTGTGATAACTCATAATCAACCTTCCTGACTTTAGCCATTAAGAGTGCTTTATTTTGTATTGCATACAACACTCATTCCATGTGTTTCTATTGCTGTGGCCTTCCAAAATTTATATGTTGGAAATAAATATTTATTGAGATGTTAAAAGTATTGACTTATAAATATCAATGTAGAAAGTTCTCCAGGAGAAACTGAATTAAAAAAATAAAAAAGCTGGGAATGGAGGGATGATTTCTGTGTTTAAGAGGATTGACTGCTCTTCCATAGGACCTGGGTTCAAGTCCCAGCATCCACATGTTGGCTCACAACCATCTGTAACTCCAGTAACAGGAGATCTTGTTGTAGAATATTATTTTAAGATATGTTGCATTTGTTTATGCTATGAAATTTTTGTTTAATGATGCAAAAATATGTTACATTTGTTTGATTAAATAAAATTCACCTGTGATCAGGAGGCTGAGTCAGCAACTAGCTGACAGGAAGTGGTAGGGAGGAGCCAGGGAGAGCAAGTGCTTTTAAGTGGAGGCTGAGAGAAGGATGCTTGGGTGTTTTGGAAGATGGCAAGCAAAGGGAGAAGGTTAACTACTTGCTATTCAGTCTCTCTGAGCAGCAGAATTTAATCTCAGCGTTTGAATCATGAGTTCTTTAGAGGGATGGAGATTTAGATAAGTTCCCTTAGTAGCTTTGAAGGAGTCAGTGTCTGAGGGAACAGAATCCCTTCAGGCTTCAGCCCTTGAGGCTGAACCACTGCTGGTAGCAACAGAGTTGCTGATTAGGACAAATGTTACTCAAGGGGCAGCCACTGTAAATAATAATAACAATACCAACAAAACCCAATAGGATCTGACACCCTTTTCTGGCTTCTGTGGGTACCAGGCATACAAGTGATGCAGCACATGTGTAGGAAGCATGTAGGTCCTTGTGCTCACAGATAAGCTCTAGGAGAACCAGGAATATTAAACACACAGATTTGCCTTTTCAAAGGGAGGGATGTATAATCTGTTTCCCGCCCAGGTTATACATATACAAAACTGAGTCTTTTCTCAGTTAAAGTATAGAACCCTTTATGGAAGATGTCACTTGGACTTTACGAAGAGTTTTGATCCCATTGTGTCTTAAGCTTCATTGTGAACATGGGATTGAGTTAATTATCACCAGGAAACTTTTTTCCTCAAATTTTGCTGTGCTTAAGTATACTTAAACTGCTCAAGGTCAGGGTCTTGAAACTGAACCGACATTGGCTACTGAGTCATGATTAACTGAACTGTCTTCTTGCCTCTTGACTT
Source organism: Phyllotis vaccarum (assembly GCA_033318265.1). Classification (NCBI taxonomy): domain Eukaryota; kingdom Metazoa; phylum Chordata; class Mammalia; order Rodentia; family Cricetidae; genus Phyllotis; species Phyllotis vaccarum. The sequence continues at coordinate 26,225,632 of JARWLC010000002.1, read as the reverse complement.
GACACTGCTGGATGTGGTGTTCACAGAGACTTCTAAGAACACCAAGACCTCCAAAGACACATGTGCAGGCAAATAACTAAATATAAAACATAAAGCAAAATAAAAGACTGCAAACACCCTGAAAAAAAAACAAACAATGGGATAGTACTAGTCAACAGTAGAAGCATTGGTATTGGGAGGTGAGAAGACATTTTCTTTACTGTACCTCCTTTTCTTAGAGTACCTATGTAATTCACAGAGATTCATCCCAAAGGAAAACACCCGAGTAAAAATCAGTGTGATTAATTGTTGCAAGGTAACTGACACCAACTGGAACTGGTCAGGGAAACTCAAGGCACATAGTCTTGTTACCCATAGTGAAATTATGGACCAAAACCAGACATAAACAATAGACACTTTGCCTATCATTTTCTGTGGTTGAAATTAGGTATGAATCTTGGACTAGATTTTTATAGAAGAAAAAGAAAAAAAATGGACTGGCAAGATGGTTCAGTAGATAACAACACCTACTGGCAAGCCTGACAACCAGGGACCTACCTGCATGATCTTCCAAAAGTTGTTTTTTGACTGATGTACATGCTTCATGAAAACTTGTGTGCACACACACACACATGCATACACACATACTATAAAAACAAAACCAAACTGACCTTGTGCAACTTTTAAAGACAGGGTCTCTATATAGTTTTCTTAGTCAGGGTTTATATTACTATGAAGAGGCACCATGACCACAGTAACTCTTATAAAGAAAAACATTTAATTTGGTGGCTTACAGTTTCAGAAGTTCAGTCCATTATAATCATGGCAGAACATGGTGGCTTTCAGGTAGATATGGTGCTAAAGAAGGAGCTTCGAGTTCTACATCTTGATCCACAGGCAACAGGAAGTGAGCTGTTTGATTTGGCGTGGCTTGAACACAGGAGACCTCAAAGCCCACCCCCACAGTGACACACTTCCTCCAACAAGGCCACACCTCCTAATAGTGTCATTTCCCTTGGAGCCATTTTCATTCAAATCACCACAGTAGTATAAAGTGACCCCCAGCTTCCTATATAGCTCAGGCTAGCCTCCAACTCATGACTCTCCTGCTTCAGCCTTCTTTACAGGTATGCTATATAACACCTGCCTTGAGGTATCTCATACTATTTCACAGTTCACTAGTACTCAGCCCTCTTCAGTTTAGTGAAAACTCTTTAGCTTGGAGCCAGGTATTTATGTGGGTTCATACAAAAATCCCAAGAACTTCTGAGAGAAAAGAGCTTGAACTTTCTCACATATTTCCTATCCTGTCTCCTTTGTATTGATGGAACATTACAGACAAGAACAGGAAAGATGCTTCCAAATATGTTTATGCTGAAATAAAGGAGGAGTGTGTAGTCTAGGCTGTCAACCAAACCTTTTTCAGAACCTGAAGCTTATTCTTATACTGGTTCTGCTGTGGTTTGTGGCTGAAGCAAACTACAAAGCAAAGTTCTCTGCAATTGGCAAGCCAGGTACAGATTTGTGCACTGGGACCCAGGGCTGCATGTGTTAGGTTGAAATAATAGGATTTTGATAGCAGAACTCCAGGAATCCACGAGGACCCAAAAGAACAGCATTCCAGCAATGGGTCTACAGTCTCTCAGGGGTGCCCTGGGTAACCATTGTGGGCTGACTCCTTGTACCTGTATTATTCTAGGCTAAGCTTCTGTTATTCATGGCCCACAAGGAGGACCTATAGGGTAAAGACACAATGAAGATAAAACTTTCTGATAACTAAGGCAAGTATGTTCTTCAGCAAGAGCTGCATCCCTAAAAACATCACTTGATAAATAAGAACTTCAAAATGGCCACTCTACGTCACCCCATGCAGACCTGTTGGGATCACTTTAGTTACATGAGACATTAAGAAAACATTAAGGGAGAATTGAAGGAAGTGACCAAAGGGTAAAAGGAACTTGGGGCCAAAGAAACAGATGTGCAGGGGTGGGGCAGGCTGGGGTGAGCTGGTGTTGCAGGGTCTACTCACTGGGTTGATGTGTGTTCCAGTGTGTGTACTGCACTGGCTCAGCTCTCTGCCCCACAGTCTTCCAAGTGTACTCTCCTGTATTGTTTTGGTCCTGAAGAGCTATCCAAAAATAACTGTCCTTCGTTTTTGCTATGCTACTGATGAAACTGTTTATAAAAGCCTGTTCAAACCTTGAAAAAAAGGGAAAGAAGATGGTTAAACTAAGTTTTTAGATGATAAAAACATCATTAAAACATAATAAACTGTGCAGAAAGAAGCCAGAGCAAGCACTTCTTGTTCACTCTCTAGAGCACAGAACAAGAAAATAAACAAAGCTCCCAGATGTCAGATGTCAGGGCAAGTCCAGAAATACATGCATGGAGAGAATGTGACTCCTAAAGACTTACTTCTTGTAATTGTCCCAAGGACCAGAGACCAGGTCTGGTTCTGCAGAGGAATTGGCAGCCTCCACACACACAGCCATGTGTCTCTTAGAGAAAGATATTTATTTTATATTTAGGCGACACACCCCACACTGTACCATGTTGGGCGTGGGTTAGGAGAGACTGGAGGGAAGCGGGAGGGCACCGTGCTTTTCTGAATGTGCATTTTCTACTGTAGTGTGCACATGTGCCCTCTCCCCACACTTGCTTAGTAAGAAAGGAGTGGAGGGATAATTTTATGTCTCGCAAACCAGTCTGTTCACAGACATATGGAGTCTTTGGCTTATTCAAATGTGTATTTTCACTGAAGATAAATTGCAACAGACTCAAAGCATCCCACCCACTAGCATTTTCCTCAAGCAGCAGGATGAGTTTGCTCCCAGTGATTGCTGGCAATGCTCCATCTCAAATACACGTACACCCAAAGCAGATGTAGACAACTTGTGTATACATATTTACACACACACACACACACACACACACACACACACACACACACACACACATCCTATAACAAAGCATGACTATCAAACTCATCCAAACACATAAAGTTAAAGGGACTTTCAAACTGTGGTGACTTCTGGACATATCTGCTGAGTCAAAGGGAAACATAAGGTCTGGTAAAATAACCCAAGAAACCTCAGGGGAAAATGCATTGGACTTTTAACATTCAATTTTAGATTCTTTTTATTGTATGCATTAGTCACGTGCTACAGGGAACTAAAGCAATGAGACCATTTATAAAATCGAGGAGCCTCAAGGGGAGTGAGGAGGGACAGAAAAAAAAGGTGAGACACTGAGTACCTAAGGGCCACCCTCCCCCACGCCCACCCCCACAGACTTCAGTGAAGGAACTGAGGTGTGCACTGTGACAGAGCGTGTGGGTTTAATCAAACTTCAGTAAATATTTTCTGCAAATATTCTCTCAACAATATAAATATTATACTTCTAAAATCAGAAAAGTTCCTTTCAGCCACACATCAGAGGCAGAACTTTATGTGTGTGTTTCCGAGGAAGAAATGTAAAGATTATCACCTAGATGCTGTGGTAATTTTTCTTATTCTTTATCGATTTGTGCTATCACTGCTTAAGATCTGCTTTACTGATCCCCTCTGCTACCTCAAATTGCTGTACCACAAACCAGAGACTACTAGTTAGTATGTTGTTGCTAAGTCCAAGGCCTTGGCTGGTTCTTCTATTACTTTAGCAAATAATGGCAAGAAATGTCTTTGTTTGTAAACTTGACCTTGGGTATCAATATTCACGACCAGTGTTCTTGTAACCTATTGGTTACAGATTTATTTGGTCCATTCTGATTTTCTATTTTATCTCCATTATTGTTTGAGACAATAGAAACCTGCTTTTTGATTCATCAAGTCTATTTGTATGAAGTGTATGTAATACTTAAACATTAAAATCTTCAAATTAAAAATCCACTCCAGGTTTTCTTAGTATTATTTATGGGCAAGCTCTTGAGTATCTGCTTCCACTTGGCAAAGAAGTAATTTTATATTCTTGACCACTTTCTGTCTGGTATCAAAGAGTGGATGAAAACTCTGATTTTGATAATAGTGATGTTGTCTGTGAAGAGACGCCAGACAAAGGCATCTTATTAAACAAAGCATTTAACTTGGGCTCATGGGCTTATTACATCATTTTTTTTTTTTTTAACACATCCTACTTGTTTGGTGGCTGGCTGGTGTCTCTTCTCACTCTGCCCTCCTTCTTCCCATCATCTTCAGTTTGGCTTTCCCTCCTAAGCTTCTGCCAGATTCCAGCCTGTGAGTTAATATATATTCATAGTGTAGAAAAGGACTGATCCACAGTCCCCCCCCAACACACTTACTGTGAGATAGTATGGTATATATTCAGAATAACCATCCTAAGAAAGAAAGAAAGAAAGAAAGGGAGGGAGGGAGGGAGGGAGGAAGAAGGGAAACAACTAAGTCTGGAATGTGGAGACACTGAAGTCTTGCATGATGGTGAGGGATGTAAAATGATATAATCAATATGGAAAGCAGTTTTGCAACTCCTCAAAGTATTAAAGACAAGACCATCATGTGACTCAGTAATCTTGCTTCTGAGTATATCCCCAAGGAATTGAAATAGAGGGCTCAAATTTGTATATTTACTTAAAGTATCATTATTCGCAGTAGTCTACTGATAAGTCAGATGGAAAATACAATGTCTATATAAACAATGGGATGTTAACCAGCTTTATAAAGGAAGGAAATCCGGGCATAGGTTGCAAAACTTGAAGGCACTGAGCTAAGTAAAATGAGTTGGGTATAGCAATACAGAAAGATGGTCCTATATATATATATATAATACCTTGAATAGTCCAACTTCTAAGGAACAAAACAGAAAAATGCTCATCAGGAGTGGGGGGGGTGGATGGAGGATGAGAAGCATTACTGAATAATAAGTATGGAGTGTTCAGTATGGGGAAAAAAACCGTGTTTCGGAGATGGATGATGTTGGTGAGTACACAATGCCGTGAAGGCATTTAAGATCACTGGTGTTCACTTAAAGTGTTGACAGTGGTACATTTGATTTCATTACTATTTTGCCACATTAATTAAAATTGTGTTTAGGGGCATATGGCTTTCAAGGCAGGACACTGAGAGGCATGACAATGTATTTCTTTTTTGGGAAATTTATGAAATCAAGTATCACTTGCATTATTTTCTACAAAACTTTTCATGGCTGATTGATTCATGGCTCATCAACTTAGCTATTGAGTGTATAGAAGGTAATCTGTGGTATCACTGTAATTCAGTTTTTGCATCCTGCTATCTGGGAGCAAAGTGGCCAGATCAGAAGACAGTTTGTTTGTCTGTTTTAAAGGGTAATTCAGTAAATTAAAATCAGTTTTTCAGAAAGGAGTGTCTGTTTTTCTCCCCTTTTCTATTCCACAGTGCATTAAAAAAAATCCTAAACCAGAAGCATGTGCTCCATAACAAAAGAAATAATTTGCAGCAGGTGGTTTTAATTCCACCCATCAAACCTGTCACTCCATTGTGCAAACAGTGGAAAACCAATTAACAACTAACTACAAGCCTAGGTGCTCACAGTGATGGGAAGGTCTGTAACTCAAATGGGAAGTCAGTTATAAAAGCATGAATCTAGGCCTATTGGTGGGTCTCCTGCATTCGAGAAGACCTCCCTTATAGTGCCCAGATTTCTCAAATAAATTCTTATGTAAAACATTCCAGCATTGATGACACTTTCTGGATGGGACTGTCTTGAAGAACCACTGTGGCCCATGATGCCACAGGATGACATATTGGTGTCTGTGGTTCATGCTGCTGCCCCAGGTCCAATGAAGCCTGAGATCCATGTAGACTTATGCAGTCTGTGATGAGGCCTGAGGCCTTGGTGATGTACTTGGGCTTTACTGCCTGAGGTGTCCCACTGATGTGAGTGACCTAGGCCATGACTAGCCACTGAGGGTCACGAGTGAGCCAAGGTCTGTGCTGGTGTTTGCAGCTGATGTTACCACTGAAGCCCCACGCAGATACGCCGTGGTCAAGGCTGCCTCCTAAAGTCATGTTAATGTCTTTGTGCACAGAAGAGCTGACTCTGCCCCTTGGCAACAGCTGACAGTGCAGCTGGGGGTTGGCCACTAGGTGACTCTCCTCAATTAATGGCCTCTGGCATGGATGCAGGCAGAAAAAGACCCATCCACTTTGATCAGCTTTCAGTGGCTTTACAGATAACACAAAATGGACTTCTGGAGGGGTTATGGTAGTGGAGGCAGTCATGGGAAGACTGGGAGGTGACCATGATCAGGGTGCATGATGTGAGACTCCCAAATAATCAATTAAAAAATTAATAATAAAAGATGGGTGAGTGACCTTCCCAGCAGTGGAACTGCACCCCTCCCTAGATTTGGTCCCATGGAACCCTCCTCCAGGCCAAAGCCATTCTAGATCTCCCTGGCCCTGTGGTTGCTGGACTCTTCCCTTAACCCCAGTGGACTTCTGCTAATGAGGTCAGGCCACACCAGCCACAATTGCCCTCAGTAGTCAACAAGTAGTCCTTTCCCAGAATTCCAGCAGACTATAGGTTCAGACAAAGTCCACATCAGTCAGAAGAGCAGCCTCAGCAGCTCTACTAGAGGCCAGGCTGGTCCTAGGTACCCCAGAAGAAGATTCAAGTTTTACTAAGGGCAGATCTAGAACCTAAGAAGACTTCTGCTTTACTGGGAGCCAGAATGGATCAAGGGATCTAAGCCCCCTAAAATCCCAGCAGAGACACTTTATTAGACCCGAAGACTCACCAGAACCGTTGGCCATTTAGGCCAGAAGACCAGAGAGGAAGCAGAAACTAAGGAACAAAACACCCATCCAACAAAGATAAACACAGGAATCAACACGTAGACCTATAATCATCCCAAATCCAGATGCCTAAACACCAGTGTAAGAGCATCAGCAATAGCAGAAAGAACAATACGTCACAATATGTCAGCACCAAGTTATCCTAAGACAGCGAGACCTGAATGTAGTGGATTTATGATGTTACATTGTAAATAATTGTCCTGCTTATGAATTTAATAAAAAGCACTGATTGGCCAAAGGCAGACAAGGAGTGTAGGTATGGCTACCAGACTAAGAAAACTCCGAGAACAGGAAGAACAGAGCAGAAATGCCACAGAGACTCCAGAGTTGCCAGACAAGCCAGAAGAAGCAGAGGACAACTATGCTGCTCTGAGAAAAGGTACCGAGCCCCATGGCTGAACAGGATAAGAATCATGGGTTAGTTCAAGGGTAAAGAGTTAGCAAGTTATAAGCCTGGGTCTTAGGCCAATCAGCCTAAAATTAATGTAAGCGTCTGTATGTCTCTGTGGGACTGTGGGACGGTGGGTCTGCGGGTCCCAACCTTGAGGCTAGGCCCGAAAGTCCAGACCAGAAACCTCTTACTATACCTGAATATTTGAGGGCAGCTGGAACACAAGAAAATAAACTTTAAAATAACTTTATGAAGATGATAGAGGTCTTTAAAGAGGAAATGGAAGCCTCCCTTAAAAAATGGAGGAAAAGACAACTAAAGAATTGGAAAAAATCAATAAATCTTTTAAATAATATCAAGAAAATCAAGAAACAAATGAACAAATCATGGATGGAAGCAAATAAGACTGTCCAAGACTTGAAAATGAAAATATAAGCAATAAAGAAAACACAAACTAAGAGAATTCTGGAAGTGGAAAATCTGGGTAGGTGAACAGGAACTACAGATGCAACCTTAACCAACAGAATACAAGAGATGCAACCTTAACCAACAGAATACAAGAGATGGAAGAGGGGATCTCAACCTTGAAGAAACAGTAGAGGAAATAGATTCAAAGAAAATTGAATATTTGGTCAAAGAAAAAGTTAAAACTAAAAAATTGCTAAGACAAAACATCCAGAAAGTCTGGGATAGTGTGAGAAGACCAAACCCAATAGTAACAGGGATAAAATAAGGAGAAGGAGATGAATCCCTGCTCAAAGACCTAGAAAATATATTCATCAAAACCTTAGAAGAAAAAATTCCCAACCTAAAGAAGGACATAGCTGTAAAGGCACAAGAATCTTACAGAACACCAAATAGACTGGACCAGAAAAATGTTCCCTCACCACATAATAATAAAAACACTAAGTATACAGAGTAAAGAAAGAATATTAAAAACTGCAAAGGAAAAAAAGCCATGTAACATACAAAAGCAGACCTATCAGAATTTTCTGGATTTAAAGTCTCCATTGAGAAGTCACATGTTACAGAAGAGCCTGGACAGAAGTCTGGCAGACTCAAAGAAACCATGGATGCTAGCTGAGACTACTATACTCAGCAAAATTTTCAATCACCATAGATGGAGGAAAAAAGATAGTTCATGACAAAATCAAATATAATCAATACCTGTCTACAAATCCATCTCTACAGAAAGTACTAGAAGGAAAACTCCAACCCAAGGAAGTTATCTTTTCATAAAAACATAGACAATAGATAAAATTGAAAGAAGGGAAGGGAAATACCTTCTTACTCACTCACTCACGCACGCATGCACCCACCCACCCACCATCACCAATAACAACAAATAACAGTAATTAACAACTATTACTCGTGTATATCTTTCAATATCAATGGACTAAATTTTCCAATAAAAATCACAGGCTAACAGAATGAATACAGTTTTTACAGGATCCATATCACTGTTGCATACATGAAGCATACCTTAACATCAAAGCAGACATTACTTCAAAGTAAAGTACTGGAAAAAGATTTTCAAATGAACCAAAAAAGCAAGGTGGTGTAGCTATCCTAATATCTAACTAAATAAACTTCAAACCAAAATTAATCAAAAGAGATGGAGAAAGACATATTTATGAAAGGACAAATCCAAGATGATGTCTAAATTTTGAAGCTGTATGTCCCAAATACAAGTGCACCCACACTTGTAAAAGAAACTAAAATTACTAAAATCTCAATCACACATTGAACCTTATACATTAATAATGGGAGACTTCAGTACCCCACTTTCACCAATGACAGGTCGTCCAGACAGAAACTAAACAGAAATCATAGAACTAACAGATATTGTGATTCAAATGGACCTAACAAATAGCCACAGAATGTTTTACCCAAACACCAAAGAATATACCTTCTCCTCAACTTTTCATGGAACCTTCTCCAAAACTGACCATGTACTCGATCACAAAACAAGTCTTAACAAATATTTTTAAAAAATGTAATGACCCCCGTGTATCTTATCAGAGTACCACAGACTAACGTTGGATTTCATCAACAGCACCAACTACAGAAAGCCCATAAACCCATGGAAACCGAACAGCTCTCACCTGAACTACTACTGGGTCATAGAAGAAATAAAGAAATTAAAGACTTCATAAAATTCAATGAAAATTAATGTACCCAAACTTACAGGAAACAATGGAAGCAGTGCTAAGGAAAATTCATAGCACTAAGTACCTGCATAAAAAAATTTGGAAAAATCTCATACTAGTGACTTACCTGTACGTCTAGAACAAACAGCTTACACCTATAAGCTCCAGAACAAAAAGAAGTAAACACACCCAAGAGTGGATGGCAGGAAATAAGCGGAGGGCCGAAATCAATAAAATAGGAACAAAGAGAACAATATAGAGAATCAAGGAAATAAAAAGTTTGTTCTTTGAGAAAATCAACAAGATAGATAAACCCTTATCCAAACTAACCTGAAGGCAGAGAGAGAATATGAAAGCTGGCAAAATCAAAATTGAAAAACGGGACATAAGAGACACCAAGGAAATCCAGACAATCCTTAGGTCATACTTTAAAAACCTGTACTCCACAAAATTGGAAAGTCTAAAATAAATGGATAAATTTCTTGATAGATACCACATACCAAAATTAGACCAAGATCAGATAAGTAATTTAAACAGACTTATAACCCCTAAGGAAATAGAAACAGCAATTAAAAGTCTCCCAACCAAGAAAAGCCCAGAGCCAGATGGTTTCAGTGTAGAATTCTACAAGACTTTCAAAGAAGAGCTAATACCAGTACTACTCACATTATTCCACAAAGTAGAACCAGCAGGAACATTGACAAATCTTTTTTTCTGAGGCCACAGTTACCTGATACTCAAATCACACAGACTCAACCAAGAAAGAATTACAGATCAATTTACCTCCTGAACATTGATATAAAATACTCAATAAAATACTGGCAAGCTGGATTCTTGGATATCATCTACCATGATCAAGTGGACTTCATCCCAGAGATGCAGGGATGGTTCAACACATGAACATCTGTGAATGTCATCCTTCATTAAACAAACTGAAAGGGAAAAAAATCCCATATTATTAGCTCATTAGATGCTGAAAAAGCCTTTGACAACATCCAACACCCCCTTGATGATAAATTTATTGTAGAGCTCAGGGATAAAAGGAACATATGTAAATATAATAAAATACAACAAGCTGACAACCAGCATCAAATTAAGTGGAGAGAAACTCAAGGTGATTCCACCAAAATCAGGAACAAACAAAGCTGTCCACTATATGTCTATTGAATATATCTATTCAATATAGTACTCAAAGTTCTAGCTAGAGCAATAAGACAGCAAAAGGAGATTGAGGGGATATAAATTGAAGAAGGAAGTCAAGGCATTGCTATTTGCAGATGACATGATAGTATACATAAGGGACCCCAAACATCCTACCAGGGAACCGCTAAAGCTGATAAATGCCTTCATTGAAATGGCTGGCTATATGGTTAACTAAACAAAACAAAACAAAACAAAAATCTGTAGCCCTCTTATATACAAATGATAAAAGGCCTGAAAAAGAAATCAGGGTAACAACGCCCTTCACTTTAGCCACAGACAATATACGGTATCTTGGGGCAACTCTAACCAAGCAAATGAATGATCTGTCTGACAAGAACTTCAAGTCTTTGAAGAAAGAAATTGAAGAAGATATCAGAAGATGGAAAGCTCTCTCATGCTCATGGATTAGTAGGGTTAGCATAATAAAAATGATCATCCTACCAAAAGCAATCTTCAGATTCAATGTGATCCCTATCAAAATTCCAACACAATTTTTTACAGACTTTGAAAGAATAATATTCAACTTCATATGGAAAAACAAAAAATCCAGGATATCTAAAACAATTCTGTATAATAAGAGAACTTCAGTATCCCTAATATTAAGCTCTACTACATATCTATAGTAATAAGAGTAGCACAGTATTGGCAGAAAAGCAGACACATTGATCAATCGAATCAAATAAAAAACCCAGACATAAATTCACAGACTTATAAACACTTAATCTTTCAAAGAAGCCAAAATTATACTATGGAAAAAAGAAAACATCTTCAACAAATGGCTCTGGGATAACTGGATGTCGGCATGTAGAAAACAGATCCTTACCTATCACCCTGCAACAATAACTCAAGTCAAGGTCAAAACCTCAACATTAATTCACTTACACTAAACTTGATAGAAGAGAAAGTGGGGAATAGCCTTGAACACATTGGCATAGAAGACAACTTCCTGGACGGAATGCTAATAGTGCAGACACCAGGATCAACGATTAGAAAGATGGGCTTTATGAAACTAAAAGCCTCTCTAAGGCTAGGGACACAGCCAATAAGACAAAATGACAGACTGCAGTTGGGAAAGATCTCCACATCTGACAGAGGGCTGACTTCAAAATATACAAAGAACTCAAGAACCCAGACATCAAAGCCAACAGCAAAACAAGTATTCCATTTTAAAGTGGGGTACAGACCTGACGTGGGATGTCTTTCTGTATGCTATGAGTGTGCTTTACTGCCGTTTGTTAATAAGAAGCTGTTCTTGCCTATGCAAGATGGGAAATCCAAGCAGAGATAAAGATGAAGAAAGGTGGAGTAAAGGGGAAGCTGTAGGCTGCTGCTCAAAGAAACAAGATGTGAAAGTAATGGTAAGACATAGATTAATAGAAATGGGTTGTTATAAGAACTAGTTGATGATGAGCCTCAGCCACAGGTCAAAGAGTCTGTAACTAATATAAGCCTTTGTGTGATTATTTGGAACTAAGTGGCTGTGGGACTATTGGTCCAGACCCCGGGGCTAGGTTGGGCCAGAAACTTCTGACTACACAGATGTAATCAGAATTCTCAACAGAAGAATCTCAAATGGCAGAGAAGCACTTTAAAAAGGGTTCAATATTAGAGAAATGCAAATCAAAATTATTCTGACATTCCTTCTTACATCTACGAGGATGGCTAAGATCAAAATCACAGATGACAGCCTATGCTGGAGAGGATGTGGAGCAAGGGGAACACTCCTCCATTACTGGTGGCTGTCCAAACTTGTACAGCCACTTTGGAAATCAGTATGGTGGTTCCTCAGAAAATTGGAAATCAATATAGCTCAAACCCAGCTATACCACTCTTTGGCATAAACCCAAAGGATGTTCAATCATACCACAAGGACACTTGCTCAGTTACGTTCATAGTAGCTTTGTTTGTAATAACCTGGAGATAAAAAACCTTAGATGTTCCTTAACTGAAGAATGGATAAAGAAAATGTGGCACATTTATACAGTGGAGTATTACTCAGCTGTTAAAAACAATGATATCAGGAAATTTGAAGGCAATGAATGGAACTAGATAAAAAAAAAAAAAATCCTGGTAGCCCAAACCCAGAGAGACAAATATAATATGTACTCATGCATGATTGGATATTAGCTGTAAAGGAAAGACTAACTGTGCTACAACGCGTAGACTCAGAAAGACTAGGTAACAAGGAGGGCCCAAGTGGGGTGGTGGTGAATGCATTTCCCTAGGAAGGGAATATAGAAGAGATCTCATGGGTGGGAATGAGAACTTGGGGGAACGTGGTGGTGGGGGGGGCTCTTCAGGGATAGGAAGAAACTGATACAAGGTAAATTCCCAGGAATGTACAAGGCTAACCTTTGCTAAGAACTCTTGGCAATAATTTATATATAGCTTTCATGAAGTAACAGATGGAAACAGATACAGAGACCTACAGCCAAACATTAGGCCAAGCTTGGGGAATCCTGATGAAGAGAGAGAGAAATAGAGAGAGAGGGAGGGAGGGAGGATTGGAGGAGCCAAAAAGGACAGAATATCACAAGAAAACCCACAGAAACAAGTAATCTGGGTTCATAAGATCTCAGAGTCTGAACCAAAAACTAGAGAGCCTGCATGGGACGGCTAGCTTGGTTTGTTTGTGGGGCTCCTAACAATAGGAGCAGAGGCTGTTCCTAAGGATTTAGCTGGCTCTTGGAAATCTATTTCTCCTATTGCTTTGCCCAGCCTAAATACAAGAGGAGGTATTTAGTCTTACTGCAACTTGATAAGCCATGCTTTGTTGATACCCAGGGGAGCCCTGCCCCTTTCTGAACAGAAACAGGAGTGGATGGGAGGTGGGGGACAGGGGGGTGAGGGGAAAGGAGTAGGGGGAGAGGAGGGAGGGGAAATTTGGTTGGGATGTAAAAGAAATAAATTTAAAAAGAAAGAAAGGGATGGGGAGGGAGGGAGAGAACGAGGGAGGGAGGAAGGAAAGTAGGCTGTAAGAGCCATGAGGAAGGAGCAAGGCAGTAAGCAGCTCCATGGTCTCTGCATCAGCTCCTGCCTCTAGGTTCCCACTCTGTTGCGTTCCTGTCCTGACTACCTTCTTCAATGATGAAGAGTGATGTGGAAGCATAAGCCAAATAACTCCTTTCTTCTTCAAGTTGCTTTTTGGTCTCAGGGTTTTATCACAGCAGTATTAACTCAACTAAGACGTGGCCGACGTTAAAACAGCAACAACAAACCCCAAATGCGATGCTTGTGCTTTAGAGCCAGAGGATAACTCGGTGTCAGCAACAAAAAAGGAAACAAATAAAACCTCACAGACGGTTTCCTCTCGTATCCAGTTTGGAGGAAGTGAAACGTTTTGTCCTCTGAAACTCTCTAAGAGTTGTATGAGGTCAAAAAGGTGGAGTAGGAAGGATTTGAACATTAGCAGATGTCTGCATTGGCTTGGGCCCCATTGGCACTCGGAACGATCTGTAAGGCTACTTTGGCCTCTCCCAACTGGCCTGTTACCCTTCCTTCTTGTTTTCTTTATGTAATATTATATCTCTTCAGTTCTGTGCTGCAAAAGGTACAGTCACATCCACCTCTATTTCTTTAAAAAGCATGTCGGTGTTAAATACGATATTCTCCCCAAAACTGGTAGTCAATAAGTAATTTTCTAATAAAAAATGGACTTGACTATAGTTTTTGTTGTTTGTTTCTGGTATGGTCAGATAATGTGTGGAAAGTAATTAACACTGTGTGGGCATGTGGGATCCTGAGTGTCGTATCAGCCAAGCTGCTGGCATGCTGGAGAATTCCTCTGTGCCCCATTGTGCAAAGGGATTATCTTAGCTGGGTTTGTAGACTGTTTACATCCACATGGAGGGGTGGGGAGGCTCTCAAGACCCTCATGTGCTGGTACTGTACTCAACTGCTTCATACTGACTGATTTGGTGCCTCTGCACATGGCCTTGGGAAGAAGCTAGAGTATATTGGCCTCTTAAGACTGGGTGGGGAGGAGCCTCCAACAATGCAGCTACCTGTCGGCCCTCATTCCTGCTGGTCAAAGGATTTCCAGGTGTGGCCTGCTGGGAAGGAGCATTTCATGCCCCTGCCAATAACCCCTGATCTATGCTTTGTAAAAAAGCCAAATAAACCCATTGGTTTCCCAGAGGGAAGTTTAGCAGAACCATGTCTCACTTTGCGATTGGGACCTTAGGAGGAGGAGGAAGTAGACCCAAGGGGAGAAACTTGAGTTACAATGTTAGACACTCAATGAATATTCATCAGAAAACTATAAGATATTAAAACAACTGAACTTTTTTCTCCCAATGCAAATACAGTGAAATTATAATTTAAAAAGGAGGCTGGTCTCATTGATCGGGCTCCTATAATGTCCAATGATGACTCTCTAACGAGGAAACCTGTGACCCCAAATGCTCTTGGAGCTTGGGGGGGGCTGAGGAGAGAGAGGGTCCCTCTGCCTGGAAGCTGTGACTGCGGTGAAGAAAGCAGAACTAGAAAGAGCAAAGCATGTGCTGTGCCCCAGTGAGGGCCATGCAGTCCACCAAACGCTGCCAGTCTCTTTCCTAGCATAAGGAGACTTGTGGTGTTTTATTTTTAATAAAATCAGCCTGGAATATCAGAGAGAGGAAAGAGAGGCATTCCTGAATGCTGTGTGGAAGGAAGCCTGTGGGAGAGGAAAGGATTTGATAATGGCTGTGAATGTGGACTTCCAAAGCAGGGAGAGCTCTGTGTGCGCGTGTGTGCATGTGTGCGTACATGCGTGTGTGCATGTGTGCGTGCATGCGTGTGTGCGTGTGCGTGTGCGTGTGCGTGTGCGTGTGCGTGTGTGTGTGTGTGTGTGTGTGTGTGTGTGTGTGTATATAGGCATGGAACAGCTGGTCTCCCAGACCTCACTCTACTGGGCATTAATGTAGACACACCTTTGTTATGAGACTTTATTCTCTTTACACATCTGTTGTATGCTTCAAATTTTAAATGAACATGTATTGTCTCTCTGTTACTGTCAGGAAGACACCTGTGTACAGAGCAGTCTAAGTCTAAACAAAACTCCCCCAAGTGGCATTTTTCTGCTCTACCACTTTATAGTTCCTTTTCTGCTAAACAAACAAACAGATCACAACGTTTAACCATCACTTTTCACATACTGTTCAATGACATTGTCTCTCATTACAAACAGAACACAAGACCCAGATATAGCTGCCTGTAATAAGAAAGCTGGATAATCAATGAATGTTCTTGGAAAGCAGGTGCCATCTCAAATTTTGCTATTTGCCATTTTAAATATCAAGGAATAAGTAACACCAGATTTCAATGCATCTCAATAAATACTCAGAATCACTTACTATTCTTCTGTGCTTTAGATGTGAACAAGCTTTGCTGACAGACATTTGTTATTACAAAGCTCCTGTAAAGCTGGGTCAGGTTAGAAAGTTTGCACTCACCTGCTGGTAATGGTCAGGAGAGCAGGTGGACAATAATAACCACTGGAAGCCTGCTCAAAGTTTCTCAGGACGGTGTCGATTTTGTAACAAAATCGGCCATGTCTCTCCCATCCCTTAATAGAAAGAAAAAAACACAATTGGATTTAGTTAACTGCCAGGAGGCCCCTCCCCCACTTGCTTTCTCTTCTGACTCATTGGGTTTTGGTTCCTGTCACTTCTGCATTTATTTTGTCTGTCATTGCCCCCAGCTATGTCCATTTACACAAGTTTAGCTGATCTCTTATTTTACATTAAAAAAAAAATGTAACCAATTTAAAAACTTAAAACACAACTGAAAATAAAGGGGAAAACACTGTAAAACAAACAAAGAATAATCACTCAAGGGCCACCTTTCTTTTCTCTTCAAGCTCATAAATGGCTGCGATGTTTGGGTAAAAACAGAGTATTGGTCATGGAGGGAGGGATGCTTGAATTCTGTTTGCGTGAATTCTGGCTTCCTCACTAAGCCACTTTATTTGTAAATAATGAATGCATTTTAAGAACCACAATCTGTCCACATCTAGTTTTCTCATCTGCGAAGTGGGGGAGTAGGTATTCCTGGGGGTCCCAAGGATCAAAGGAGAAAATGCAGGCCAGACCTTGAGTAGAGCCTGCAAACTTGGAGGTGCGGTGAAGCCAGGCCTCTAGATAGTGGGAAGCGTTATGGAATTTTCAGTTTGATTATGCATCAGCTGTTTTGGGTTCTTAGGGAAGTCCCTAAGTAGAGTTACTAACCAGTTGATCAGCTGGGCTGCCTGAACTGAAAGTCTACCCTAGTTTTGTAATCCAGGATGGTTTCTCATTGCTGCTGCTGCTGCTGTTTTGAGACACTTGCCTAACCTAGAACCTCCTAAGTTGCCCAGGTTAGCCTCAAACTTGTGATCCTTCTGCTGTGACCTCCTGGGTGTTAGGACTGCAAAGGCCGGAGTCCAGCTAAATCAACTGTGTTTTGCATCCCCCATTCATCCCCAACCCCTCCACTCCCACCTTCCTGCCACCTCCCATCCTGTGCTGAGGATGGAACCCAGGCTCTTTACACGCTTGACAAGCCCTTTGCAACTGAGCTACATCCAAAGACTGTCCAAGGACAGTCTTGTTTGGATCATAATGCTTCCAAGAGGAAAATGGCTATGATTTTCCCCAAATTAAGTGGTTGGCCTTTGGGGGAGTAAGAATGTAAGTTTGGGTACTCAAGGATGATGAGTAGGTCTGTGGGCTAGCCCTGGGAACAAGGCATGGTGGGTCTATTCCTTAAAGTCATATGGTACAACGGCTGCTCAATCATTCTAGTTCATCTGCTTCTAACATTACTAAGTCACATGACCCTATCTGTCCATTTTTACTTATTCACCAGTTTAAAATGCTCATCAACCTGTGCCATTCCGGTGACAGGGAACTTTTCATCAGACATAAGATAATTTCTAGGATATTTCTTGGAAAAGATCTTAGTTCTGTAGTTAATTTCAGAACGCGGTAGAAATTGGCTAATTCAGTTAAAAAACAAAACAAAACAAAAACAGGAAACGAGCCAATCACAGAGTTCCTGCATCCACCTACGGTCTGCTCTTCTCTGCCCCTTCACTCTGTTCTGGGGCCTCAATATAAAGGCTCAAGTATCCCTGGGCTGTTCTCGGAAAAGCAGGAAGTATGACTGACATTTGACCTTTCTGACAAAGTATTTTTTATTTATTAGTAGCTTTGGGAGAGTGAGATAGATACGTTGTTTATACTGTCCAACACCCCAAAATGACTCAGTGGGAAACTCTGAGCTAATCAAAGTTATCTGTCTGCCTGTCGGCCTGTCTGTCTATCTGATAATATCTATAGACAGTGTCTCATTATGTAGCACAGGCTAGCCTGATCCAGGCTGGTCTCAAACTCATGATCGTCTTCAGCCTCTTGATTATTGGGATCATAGAACAAGCCTGGCTTCAGCACTCATTCTATAAATTAACTATGCACGTGCCGATTATTTAGAGAGTTTTACTAAAGCAACTGTTGCAGAATATTTGTTTAACTAGACAAAAATGTGTTACATGTGCTTATGCTGCATTTAACCATGTAAACATGGCTGCATTTGTGTGTGTTAAACAAAAGTAACCTGGGTTCGGAGAGGCAGGGTTAGCCACTAGCTGACAGGATGCAACAGGGAGGAGCATAGCCCTGGGTTTTAGTTGGAGTGATGTGGAAGGGAAGAGGCATCCTAGATCAGTAAAGAAAGGAAGTTAGCCTGTTGCTACTCTCTCTAGCCTTTGAACCTTGAGTTTTATTAGAAAGAGAATTAGTTAAAGCTATCTTTAGAGGCGGCTGCAGAGCATTGTCTGGGGAAACAGAATCACTCCCCCCCCCCTCCGGGTTACCCGCTAGTAGTTTAAAGCAAAACCTTAAAACACCAGCAATAAGGAAAGAAAGAGCAAGCACCGGGGAGCCCATGCAAAATAAAATCAGTGGGAAATTTGTCGTAACACTCAAGAATTATCTCTGGACATGAAAATCTTTAAAGACTGGTGATGCCAGTTGGAAGAGGAAGCAGAAAAGAAGCATTTAAAGGGCACATTAGTTGTTTGTGCTACGCTCTTGCAACCCCCCCCCCCCCCCAGCTTTGATTTTAGGTTTGTGGCAACTTGAACTGATTCAGGAATTGCAATTCTTAGATCTGGTGGCATGTCAGCTATGGCGAGAGTATTGTCCAGATGGAGTGTGCAGGGTTGCTCATGTGTGTACACATTGATTAATGAAGAAAGCGTATCTTCTGCCGAAATGGTCACTCCTTAGTTGGACTATAAATAGGCGGATTAGGGAAGAAAATCAGTAGAATTTCATAAACCGTTTGTATCATTTTGGAATACCACCTACCAGAGAAAGCATGAGAGCAAGTGGGGAGGAGGCAAAGAGAAGAGACAGAGAAACGGATCCTAAAACTGACAGATTTCACAAAACTTGACTGCAAAACATTAAATGCATTAAAAACCGAAACATAATATTTTGATTTTTAGGTTAAAGCTAAAGTAATAGCTTTTGGAAAAGTATGTAAGGATTCCTTGTCACTTACACCAAACACAGCCTTTCCATCCCTTTCCCAAGTAACAAATATGTCATGCACATGTGCACACATTTCCCTCATTGCTGTATTTGTGACAATATTTAAGGCTAAGAAGGGTAAAAGAAAAGTAGGTTCCTGGCAGCAGATGCTCAAACCCTGCCGCTGAAGAATGAAGAATGTGCCCACACTCCCTGGCATCCCAGTGGAGATCTGTGAGAACCACATGTGAGATGGGGTGTCAAGTGATCACCATTGTTTTTACAGAAGGAATAACGGGATTATTTACACTTTTCCCCCTTGAGACAGGGTTTCTCTGTGTAACACCCTAGCTGTCCTGGAGCTTGCTCTGTAGACCAGGCTGGCTTCAGACTCACAGAGATGCACCTGACTTTGTCACCAGGATTAAAGGCTTGTGCCACCACACCCAGCTGGTCAACTTACATTTGTATCCTTTTTAAAAAAGTAGTTTTGGGTCAAAGAACACAGTAAGACATATCCTTCTCAGGACTAGAAATATTTCTGTGCCCCAGCTGATCTGACTAGTAAAGAGGAGATTTGCTCAGAAAGGATGCTTCCGATCCATGGGGTACACTCAGCTAGTTTTATAGTCTTCACATCCCATTATAATGGTTGCCATGCTTACCTCTTGGCATTCTGATTCCTCATCAGCAAGAACTTGCCCTGCTCTTTCACAAATGTAGAAGAGTGTTTCTTCACAGCCTTTCACTGTCCATTGTCCTTCCTAAAGGGAAAAGTGTCACAGGATGAACCAGTGGGCTCTGTGAGGATGTTGGTCAGCAGTGTTGGTCATGAGCTCAGTTGTGCGTAGCCAGTGTTTCCAGTGGGATGGTCAACTAGAACCCTGCCTAGTCACACAAAAGCCTGAAGACTATAGGAATCAGTCCAGAGCTGGGTGAACCCGAGTGAGGAAAAATGTGATTGCTGCTGGAATACCCAGAAGCTACCACCAGTCACTCTCCGGGTCAAAATTCACATTCAACTCCAGCGTCCTTCCTTACTCTGCTTTCTCTTTAATCCATTATTTTTATTTTTTGAAAGCAGGTCTCACTGTGCAGTTCCAGACTGACGAGTGTGTGGTGAATGTACTTGTTCATGTATGTGCCGATATGAATGAGTTTGGGGTGGTGGTGAGCATGCACATGTATGTGTACGTATGCAAACCAGAAGTTGACATTGTCTCAATTGTTTTTCATCTTATTTTTTGGCAGGATCTCTCATGACCCTGGAGCTGACCAACTGCTAAGTCTGGGTTTTCAGCTAGCTCTAAGGATCTGCCTGTCTGCTCCTTCCTCCCCATTGCTAGGGTTATAGACATGGCACCATGCCGAGGTTTTACATGTGCATTAGAGATCCAAACTCAGGTCTTCATGTTAAGAAGTACTTTATACCCACTGGAGCATCTCGCCAGTCCCGGCTTCCTCTTCATATACAGACCCCTTTAGGATTTCTCTTACTGTTCCCTAAGCAGTAGTTCTCAACCTGTGGGTCATAGTCCCTCTGGTGGTTGAATGACTCTTTTACCCCTATTGAATTTCCTACATTTCAGATATTTACATTACAATTCACAACAGTAGCAAAATTACAGTTATGAAGTATTAATTTTATGGTTGGGGGTCACCACAACATGAGGAGTATTATAGTCTCGAGGCACTGGAAAGGTTGAGAATCACTGGCCTAAAGCTACTCTTGGATCTTTTACTGGTAAAGATAAAGTAGCTAACAGACTCAAATAATATTTTCCCAAATGAGTTTTAAATCTTAACACAAAATATATCCTTTGTTGAAAACTACTCAGTTCAAACTTTAGGTGGTATTTTTGATGTTCAGGATTTTAGGGGAATATGAAGTCCTTCAGTGGCTTTCGGGAAATACCACACTGGCATCTTCATCTTAAGAACAGCACAGTGCCTCTCCCCATCCCCGTGGAATCTTCCAGAAAATCATCGTGTTGTAGGGCAGTGTTAGGCATATTGCAGGTGATTTGTAGCTGTTGAGAGGATGAGTAAATGAATAGCTTTCACCTTCAAATTTAGGTGTTAGCTATATTTAAATAAAATTAATGATGACTATTCATATAATAATTATTATATTAATGCTGAGCTCTACTTGATGGAGGTAAATGTTAATTTCAATGTTCCACATACTTATTGTTTAAGGAGTTAATAAACTGCAGAAAAAAGGGGGTGCACTACAAAATCTCTCAGAAAAGCATTGTTCTGATCCATGCAACAATACTGTCTTAACTAGGGTCACTATTGCTGCTATAAAACACCGTGACCAAGGACAACTTGAGGAGGAGAGGGTTTATTTGGCTTACACTTCCGCATCGCTGTTCATCACCAAAGGAAGTCAGGACAAGAACTTAAAAGGCAGCAGCTAATGCAGAGGCCATGGAAGTGCTTACTGGGCTTGCTCCTCATGGCTTGCTCAGCCTGCTTTCTTTTTTCTTTTCATTGAATTTTTTTATTTCAGAATTTTAAAATTCATTTTATATACTAACCACAGATCCCCCTTTAATCTCCGCCCCACCCCCCAAGCCTGCTTTCTTATAGAACCCAGAACCACCAGCCCAGGGATGGCACCAAACACAATGGGCTAGGACCTCTCCTATCAATCACTAGTTAAGAAAATGCCCTCCAGGCTTGCCCACAACATGATCTTATGGAGGTATTTTCTCTCAGATGACTCTAGCCTGTATCAAGTAGCACAAATATCAATATCTCTCTTTCTTTTCTTAAAATAAGCATAATTAGAGAGCATAATTAAAATAAATGAGGCACAAAGGCAACTATCCCAAGTTTCATATGTGGAACCTAGGTTTTACACACACACACACACACACACACACACACACAGAGAGAGAGAGAGAGAGAGAGAGAGAGAGAGACAGACTCAAGCACACACTCATTCACAAGATGGGGGCTGTGGCGGAAGAGGAAGAGGACTTGGTAGAATTCTGTTCTAGCCTTTAAAGCCACACCCTGCCCTGAGTTCTGACACAAACCCCATTTAAGAAGAATTCCCACAGCTGGACACTCTTCTCTTGCTTCTTCCCTCCCTCTTCCTTCCCCTCTTCCTCCCCTTCCCTCTTCCCTTCCCATCCCTCTCTTCCACTCCCTTTCTCTCCTCTCTGTTATTATAGTAATAAACTCCTTCTACCTAGGAACAGCCTAAGCGTCTCCTGCCCACCACCACCCCTTTCGCCTCCCCTTGTCCACCTTCCCATGCCCATGGGGCATGAGGCCCCTCTCTTCATATTCATCCACCAGCTAACCAGGTAACTGTGATATCCTATCATGCCAGATCAAGCACACGATCCCAACATTTGATGCCGGGACTCTCCAGGGATTCTCATGGTGCTGTTTACATAGCTATGATTCCCTGAAAGAACCTTCGAAATGGTAAACCACCCCTCTGGGAGATTCCAAGACCATCCATATTTCATTTCTGGCAATAATTGAGGTCTTGGTTGTTCGGTCACTGGACCCTCTGTTTTCCAGGTTGCAGACTGGTCAGAAGTCCCTCTAGACTTTCAGCCCTTCTGGGCAATGCCCCTGAGCTCTGTGCCTTTCTGCTGATGAGCGAGCATGACAGCTTGGTCATTTTTGCCAGCCCATGCTTTGTTCTTTGGGACTCCAAGAGATAAACCTATCTCACACAGGGACATGTTTCACCAATTCATCTTAGGCCTCTGCCCTCCAGAGTCTCGAACTGGTCGCCCTGACAAAGGGCATCTCTGCTGGCTCTGAGCTGGCTGCAAGGCCCCTGTGCTTTTACGCTGTGGGATCCAGAGCTTCCAAGCTCCATGACCACCTGTCCCCTGCTTTTTGCCAACTATTGGCTTTTTACTGACTTAGAAAACCAAAACAAAACCCTGCAGGTCACGTGGTTAGAAGTCAGGTGACCTCTGTCTTCGCTGTTGGCAGAAGCCAGGTGGTCTACCACTGCAATTGCATCAGCTGGCACTTCTACAACCAGCTCTGTCTCTGGACAGCAAGGTATCCCTTTGTAAGCTCTGATTATGACAACAATGACCAGTTCTAGCTTGAAGCAACTACAGAAAAGAATGCATAGTCCCTTGCCCCTGAGACAAGCTAAAAAAGGAGCCCAGAGTCATAGCCTGTGCCATAGCTTGTTTTGACACATCAAAATGTAAACCTGTTCTAGCTCTTTTTCAGATCTTCGCAGATTCTGTGCAATTCTGATGAAACCTGCCTTCTCAGCTTCTCCAAGGGAGGATCTCCTAGAGATCTCCAAGGTGACAGCTACCTACCTCACCCACACCTTCCACTATGGTCCTATCTCCTTCTCCACCCCAAATCTCTCTCTCTGTTATTATAATAATAAAGTCCTTCTATGTAGGAACAGCCTAAGTATCTCCTGCCTGCTGCTGCCTCCCATCCACTGTTCCGCATCCATGGGGCATGAGGCCTCTCTATTCATAGATACCCACCAGCTAACTGGTGTGAAAATAGAAAAATCCTGAAACTCTCTCCCCCTCAACCCCTTCCTGAGGTCACTGAAACTAGCCTAGGTCGAGATGGCTGCTTGAGACACACCCAGCAGCCTGAGCCTGATAGATACTTCCTGAATTCCTGAGACCCACCTGGTAGAGCAGCTTGACCTTCCAAGCTGAGACCACATTCCTGTGAGATCCCACCTGCAACCTAGGTGGGGTCACCCAGGAAAGTCCTACCATGAGAATTGTTAACTGTTAACTGTTTGAAGCTTACACAATGTCCTGCTCCAGGAAATGAATGTCTTCAGGTGGTTTCACAGGAAATAGCTTGCCTGCCTGCATTCCTAAACTCTGTAGTGACCTTTGGCCCCGCCCTGTTAGCGCACCAAGCCCGCCCATAACTCCTCCCCTATCTAAAATAGGGTATAAGAATCCTGCCCCGATAATATTCGGGGCCCCAGGCTTTTCTGCATCATGCCTGGGGTCCACACATGTGTGTACCGGTATTCATATTCATATTCATTAAACTCTCTTTCTTTAATGTTAACAGTGGTCATTAGTAGTGGTCCTGGGGTGTCTTGGGGTGTCTTGGGGTACCCTAGGGGCGCCCGCCTATTACACTGGGAAAATGTGTTCTCCTATCATGCCAGATCAAACATGATCCCAACATTTGTGACAGGAGGAAGGAAATGATAGGTTAAGGAGGGCTGAATATGGTTAAAGTATGTGATATGCTTGAACAAAAATGTCATTATAAACCCATTGCTGTATACAATGAATATACACTAATTAAAACAATCCCTATCCAAATGTTAGCTTTCCTTCTATAAATATGGAGTAGGAAATGAAGGTCATGTTAATTATATGACTCAAAAAGCCATCAGCTCCTGTAACTATGTTGGGTTTCAGCAAAGCCAGATCCACAACAGACATCTAAAGAATTCGCCACTGCTTCTTCCCTAAATACTACTCAGATACACATTGGTAGGATGTATAATTATGAATGCACATGTCTCTGCAAGTCTCAAAAGGTACAAAAGTGAAACGTGTCACAAAAGTAAGTGCTTTGAAATCGTTTCATGTTTCCTCAGCATAGTTTGTCAGGCTACTTAAGCAGCATCGAACAAGCTGTTTCTTGGGGGAACTTGGCACATCATGGTGTGGTTGGAGAGAATGAAGACACCTCTCAAACCTTCCAGCCTCCTTAAACTCAGCCAAAGCTTCCAACAACTATGTGAGCAGAGAGGGGACATTTGTTTAAAATGTTTAATAAGATATTCAGATAGTTTGGACTTAAACTAATTCTGCATAATCTGATGTTTCAGAGAAGTGGAAGAGATGTAAAGACAAGAATATACATAGTGCTGAGGTCACTGGCTCTATTCCACTCATGCCAAGAGTGAGGTTTGCCATCAATCTTTAGTCTTGAAAGAGGCTTCACACCCTGCACAAAGGTTTTCATGTTAATCAGCTAATGGAGCCTTAAAACTATCACTCTCCAGTGTTTTTCATCTTCCCCTTCTCTGGACCAGGATGGTTGGCCCTACCCTTGTCTACCAAAATGGTGTTTGTTCAAGTAAAAAAACCTGCCTCTGATTTGCCCCATCATATTTAGTTAGCAATGAATCTTGGTATTTGGAACATCATGACTCCCCCTCTCCTGCCCTCCCCTCCCACCCCTCCCCTCTTCTTCTCTCCTCTGCCCTCCCCTCCCAGCATAGCCTCCACTCTCGGCCACCTAGAGAACAACCTCTACATTTCCTCTCTGCTATTTTTACCCCTCCAATCCATTTTGTATGTTACGACTACAGATATTTTTCAAGTCAGATTTCCCCACTGTGCCCTTCATGCACTCTAATGGCTCATATAAGCCAAATATTTTTGTATCCCCTTGTTCATCTATCACCTCCTTACTACCTGTCACTTGTGTGGCTACTGAAGAGGGCAAGCCCTTGTCTACCTTTGTGTTTTTCTTGGACCGGGTTTCCTCTGTTGTGTAAGGGCTTTCTGGTTTTTTTTTTGTTTTGTTTTGTTTTATTTATTTATTTATTTATTTATTTTTTAAGTCCTAGCTAAAACATCATCTGTTTAGAGAGGCTTCCTACCCTATGTCCTGTCTGAAGTGCTAATCAAAGCTTTGGCCCTCTTTCCTCATAGTCCTTATGTGTAAGGACACCCCATGAGGTGCAGGAACTGCCCTTCTTGGTCTCCACCATGATACAAGACCCTGGCCTATATGGTTCTCAGTATCAGCACCACAAATGGACCAAATGAGTCAACTTACAGACTGCTCGGCTGCAACACACAGTTGGCTTCTTTTTAGGGAAATTTGAGGCTCAAGAGGGTGCCAGTTAGTGAGGCTGACAGATGAGCCACTGGACCATCTAAAGGAAACTGGGATTCTATTGCTACTCAAGCCAATCCATGCTTCAGATGCATTTTCTGTAAGAAATAAATGCAAATTATGTAGAAGATATCATTTGTGTATTTTTATGGTACACACAGGTTATCAGTAAACTATACCTTCTGACACGTGCTTCTCTTTATTTCTTTATGTGATAAATCTTGTTTAAGTCTCACTATGAAATACCTATCTAGACCCCCCCCTCTTCCCCCCAATATCCAGGTTTGCTCAATATAGGCCTTCCAAGGAAGGCAGAGAGTGAGCTAAACCCAAACTAAACATCAGCCAGAGAAAGTCTGGAACTCCAGCTCCTCTGCTATGGTCAAAGTGACCTGAAACGTCTAGTTTTGCTTTTGCCTGGAGAAAAGGAAAATTAAGAGGTTAATTGAATTTTGAAAGGAGAACATTAAAAAACACCACCAACAGAACTCTTTTAACTGTAGTGTAATTTGAATGTTTTTCTGCTCTGTCTCTACCTCAGCCCCACACAATAAAACAGACAGAAACTCTCCCAGGCATTAACAGGAACAGTGGGGTTGCTGGAGAAACAAACAAAGCCTCACAGCCGGGGATTCAGTGAGAGGCTAGGTAGCAGAGAGAAATTCAAGTGTCCTTGTTAATTCAGGGGACACGGCAGGATTCTTTTAATCCCAAATGCAAAGGATTAGGGAAAAGATCATAGAAGTATTTGTGTTTGCAAACTAAAACTTCACATTTCAAAGGTCACGTCAAGAGCCCAGGGATGGTTTTTTTTTTTTTTTTTTTTTAAACGCTGAAAATGAAATCAATAATTTCCAGGATTTTTAGGAAGACTTCATGGCTAATGCATGTCATGGGGCAAGGGTGGGACCCAATTTTCTCTGAAGAATTGAAGATGGGAGGCCCAGGAGCCTGGAACTTCTGAGCATAACACAGTCTAAAAACCACCAAGCTAAATGAAGTTATTTAAATTATTTAGTGAAAAAATTCTCTGTACTATGAGAGCATAGTACAACTGTGGCTATTCAGTGCCATAAAGCTGGTTCATAGGTAGGATTTGCATAGGAATTTTAAGGAATGACTTTTCTCTCTCTTCCTCCTTCCCTCCCTCCCTCCTTCCCTCCCTCCCTCCCTCCTTCCTTCCTTCTTTCCTTCCTTTCACAGGGTTTCTCTATGTGTACCTCTGATTGTCCTGAACTCACTCTAGACCAGTCAATCCTTGAACTCACAGAGATCCGTCTGCCTCTACCTCCCAAGTGCTGGCATTAAAGGTGAGGGTCACCACCATCTGGCAAGGAATGACTTTTATGGCTTCTGTCCCTTCAGATTTTTTAAAATTTGAATTTGATTTTTTTGAGGATTTAATATGTTTACATCATTTCTATCCCTCCTTCTCCCTCTCCATTCTGCATCCCACTGTATTCCCTCTTAAATATATGGTCTTTTCTTTAATTATTTTGTTACATATATATGTATATAACCTATTGAGTCTAATTAGTGTTTCTTGTACATGTGTGTGTTTAGGGCTGACCACTTGGAGTTGAATAACCTATCAGGGGGCTCGTTCCTGGAGAACACTGACTCTTCCTCTCTCTCTGTAGCGGAGAGTTGGCCATAGCTTTTCATCTAGGGTCCTGTGACAGTTCCCCTATCTACATTGGCATGGCAATGGTGCTTTCATTATGCAAGCCTTGTTTAGTCAGCTGTATTGTTAAGATTTCATGGGTGCCACTTCCCTATTGCGTCCAGAAGACACTGTCTCACAGCAGGCATCTTGGTCCTCTGCCTCTCACAATCTTTCTCTTGAGCCTTCTATAAGTTTTCCAGAGTCTTAGATATATGGGTTGTATATGTACAAACTGGGGTTCATTGTTACTATTTAAGATTTCAAAGTACATATCAAATCTATTTGGTAAATGTGAATATGTTACATAGCTTTTGACTATATGGCATAAAAATCCAATGGGTTGTGTTTCTGAATTTTTTTTAGAAACTATGAATATATATTTCATATATATTCACATGCATACATCATCTATATATCATAAACAATCAGTTTTAAATAGTTCAATTTCTTTTAAACTCTAATTAAAAAGTAGTAACATGCTTTTTTTATAGGTCTTAAGTCAAAGGGCTTTGGTGCTTACCATCTGCAAGGAGGTTTATAAGAAGCTCCACCTCTGCTAATGAAGTCACATCCATCAGCGTGCTGTCATTAGACTGGCAAGAGAGTAGAGCCTCATGCCAGCTCTTTGCTTCTTTCTGAAGTTTGTAGCATTTACGATTGAAGGGAATCCAGCCAGGATCACACTGAGTGGCATGGTATTTCCAAGAATCTTTTTCTTTATAAATCAACGCAAAGACCATCATTTGCACAATTACTTCCAACATTCTTTATACAAATTGTCACAAGCATGATTACTTTTAGCAAGCAAAACACATAATTGATTCCTAGCACCAACATGGTGGCTTATAATCATCTTAAGTTTTAGAGGATCTGGAGCCCTTTTCCGGGCTATACAAGCATTGGTCACACACATAAGTACACATATATACATACAGGCAACACACACACACATACACATGAGAGGGGAGGGAAGGGGGAGAGAGAGGATGTAACTGGTTGGCCCACTTAGAATGTTTTTATATTGTAAAAGTACTGCTATGAACCGTAATTTAAATAATACTCTAAGGATTTTATATAGAAAAGAACAAATACTTATCCTTGAGTTAAACTTATCCTTGAGCTAAAAAAAGCCTTAAATTCTGTTTACTTCCTTTAGAACAAGGATGAAGTCTCACCATTGTTCCTCTGAGGTCACTGCGGTATCTGTGGTGTCACATGATGGATGGGAACTCTGGCTTAGGTTTCTCAGGGTCAATTGCTATGAAGCTTTAGATACCCAAGAAGGTGGTGGAGTGCAGGTCAGGTTTCAGCTCTCATTCTTTTGGGGAGCTTGTCCCGGATTGATAATTGCCTTTTGGGGATATTTTATTAATTGGTAGCAAGTGTCTCCCTTAGGAACTAGTTTAGTTAGGCATGATTCCATTACCTTTTGAGAAATGATTCATTCTTTCAAAATTGCTCTTAGGAGGCTGACATCAGTTAGAATTTAGTCAGACAGTGTTAGAACATTTAGATATTGCCAATGGTTATCAGCCTAAACAAAAGAAACAAAGTTATTCTAAACTCCACTCTCAGTGTAAGAAAAAACTTAAAAGAGGAGTGTCTGAGATGAAGATGGGGGTAGGACCTGAGAGGTCGAACCCTGGAGGCTGAGTGGGATGCTGTTACATCTAACATACCGGCTGTGGCTTCAGTTTCCATTCTCCAACAGACCAAACCAAAACCAATAACAACAAAAACCTTCCCCCTTGACTGTCACCAGACTTCAGACTTTCTTCAGAAGAGCTAAGAATAGCCGACAAGATCCTACAGTGGCCCCCTTTAGTCTAACAAAACGAGAAGATAATGAAGAAGGCAGGAAGGAAAGAAGGTCCCTGCAGTTACGATTCTGTCTTAGCCCCTGAAGCCGCACTATTGGCTGGGTCCCGCCCTGAGTTCTGATCTCAAGCTCCATTTATGAAGGATTCCCACTGAGGACTCTCTCTCTCTCTCTCTCTAGTCCTTCCTTTCTTCCTCCCTGCAAGAAGGCGCGATCCTCAACCCCTTCCCTCTCTCCTCTCATCTCTTCTCTCTTCCCCCCCCCTCTGTCCATCTATCTCTCCTCACTCTCTTTACAATAAAGTCTTCCCATGCAGATCCAACCTAAGTGTCTCCTGCCTTGCCGCCCACTGAGCCCTCTCAATCCATCACCATCCACACTGGGTAAACACAATATTATAACACCACACATGCGATCTCCCTTTAATCCCTTTCCCATCTTACGCAGCCCAGCATAAAGACCTCTCTTACTTATGGGAGGAGGACAAAACTAAGTGTAGTTTTAGATGTGAGACCCAACACCGGTGGGAGATTGTGTTGTTACATTGTAAATAATTATCCCACCCACTGGTTTAATAAAAAGCGCTGATTGGCCAAAGGCAGACAGGAAGTGTGGGTGGGACTACCTGACTAAGAAAACTCTGAGAACAGGAAGCACAGAGCAGAATGCCAGAGAGAAGCAGGAAGAAGCAGAG
Source organism: Phyllotis vaccarum (assembly GCA_033318265.1). NCBI lineage: Eukaryota > Metazoa > Chordata > Mammalia > Rodentia > Cricetidae > Phyllotis > Phyllotis vaccarum. The sequence continues at coordinate 26,195,601 of JARWLC010000002.1, read as the reverse complement.
GACAACCATGCTGCTGTGAGAAAAGGTACCGAGCCCATGGCTGAACAGGATGAGTCATGGGTTAGATGAAGGGTAGAGAGCTTGCAAGTGATATGCCTGTGCCTTAGGCCATCAGCTGAAAACTACAGAAAGCATCTGTATGTCTCTGTGGGACTATGGGACTGTGGGACTGTGGGTCTGTGGGCCTAACCCTTGAGGCTAGGCCCAAAAGTCCAGGCCAGAAACCTCATACTACAAGTACCAGGCCTCCCACAGTGAAATCCAGGGCTAGGCAGAGTACTTGCTTCTCCAGCCACAAAGTTATCAACTCTGGGCCAAGCCTTGCACTTGGCCAGGAAGCTGGCTTTGCCCAAGGGAAAGCAGGGGTCAGGACTCCACCTGCTAGAGAGCAGGAGTGAATGCCGGCACAGGGCTTTAGATTGGAACACAGCCTGGTGGCCATAGGTATGGCATAGGTCTATCCCTGATGGCTCTGCCTCAAACTAGGCGGAATCTTTCAATGTCTGACAGTGGGTTAGTAAGTCAATGATTCATCTGAGTCTACCCTGGCTCCCGGAAAGGCTTGGGACAGACTTCTTTTCCTCTAGATGTTTTATTCATTTTTTTGAACAACATACTAACTGAATTTGGGGAAAAACTGGTTTGAATGACTCTTATTACTGTAATAGTGACATTGTAGCAATTCCAAGCTCTCAGAAAACTGGACTTGGGCATTATCTGATGCTGACTTACTAGATAGAAGAAAACAAGCATCCAGATTAGCATTTCTAGGAAGAAGGACCCAAGCAAAACCAGATTAGGAAAAGCAGAACAAACAGCCCATCCTCTGATGGCCAGATGCTATAGCACGACAATAAGTATGAGGAGTTTTCAGAAAACCAGGCCTCCATCTATTACTCAAAGGAAGGTTCTAGAAGCAGACCAGCTAGTGACCAGTCCAAGAGAGATCCCAAAGAATTCAAAACCTCTGCTGTTCTTTGTTGTTGTGTTGGTTTTCTGAGACAGAGTTTCTCTGCATAGTCCTGGCTGTTCTGGAACTCACTCTGTAAACCAGGCTAGCCTTGAACTCACAGAGAGCCACTTGCCTCTGCCTCTGGAGTGCTGGGATTAAAGGTGTGCACCACCACCACCCAGCTAAAACAGCGAATTTAAAGAATCTCATTAAGCTTGAAAAAAATATACAAGGCAAATATTACTGGACTTAAAGGAAGAAACTCCAAGGCAGCAGTGGTTGGGAAGCTGTACCTCGTATTTAGTGACTCATAGATTGTCCATATGGGAAAGCCAACTGAGAAAATGCAGAGTCAAATCGCACCGCTGGCCAATTGGCCCTGCAGACATTTACAGAACATTCCAACAGCTGCCTAAGTCACACTTTCCCTCATCAGCATAAATTATCCTCTATGACAGATAATGAGCCTGGCTACAAGACAAGTTCCAGCGAATTGACAAAACTGAAATTACGTGGACTAGTGTTTCAGCACAGTGCAATAACATAAGAAAGAGGATGCGCTGCTAATGCATGGAAACTGAATGATTTACTTTGGAACAGCCAATACATCAAGAAGAAATTTAAAAATTCTTTGAAACAAGGCAGTTAGGGACACAGCAGGGCAAAATGTATGGGCTAAAGCAAAAGTGACATTACTGGGGAGCATACAGCAGCCATCCCTTACATGTGAATAGAAGACAACAGTTTGGTGCTGCACCCAGTCCCTTGCTGTACCCCAAGGGGCCAGAAAAACAAAAACAAACCAAACTCCAAATTAGCAAAGGTAAAGAAAAAAGAATGAAGATCAGAGTGAAAACGAATAAAATGGAGATTAAAAATACAAAGGGTCACTGAAACCATGTGCTACAGTTCTTCAACCAGAATAGACAAACCCTTAGCTAGAGAAAAACTAAAGACTAAGAAAAGACAAGAAGACTGAAATTAGACCAGAGATGGAAAGGAAGACATTCACTTTGGGGTAAGATGGTGGACCAAAGGATACCTCTGTGAAAACTGGTGAAGGAGAAGTCGGGGGTGGGGGGGAGGACAAAACAAACAGAAAAACCAAAACAACCAAACAGTTCATCAAGTAAGAATCAGCCTTGAGCCTGAGCTCTGAAGCCTCCTATCCATTATTCCCTGGGGTAGAGTGGTAGAGTCTGAGAATTCTAAAGTTCTAAAGGTGTGAGGAATACCCACCATACCATCCTACCACCAGAGTCACTAACACTGTGATGATTTGAACGAGAATGGTATCTGTAGGATACACTAAATACTTGGTTGGTGGAACTGTTTGGGAAGGACTGGGGGTGTGGCTTTGTTGGAGGGGGCGTGTCATTGGGGGTGGGCTCTGAGGTTTCAAAAGCCTCCCATTACTCTCAATGTGCTCTCTCTTCTTCCTACTTGTGGATCAAGATCCCTCAGCTGTTCCTGCCACCACACCTTTGCTGTGCCATCATAGGCTCTAACTCTATGAGATGGTAAGCCTCACGAAATGTTTTATTTTATAACTTGCCTTGGTCATGGTGTTTTGTCACAGGGGTTGAAAATGAACTAAGACAATACTCAAAAAGTCTTGAGTACGAAGGTGGGTTCTCTCCCTCAGGTAAAACATTAACCACCCCAGGAGGTGTCATCAGAAGTCTCAGGAGGCTGAGAATATTGACTCACATCATAGAATGCAAAAGTAAGAGCAACCAACAGAGGCCACTGGGACTGCAGAGGAGGAAACCCTCCACTATGAAAACAACTGGCAGGACATTAACACTTGTCCTATCTGGATTCAGCACCAACAAAAATGACAAGACAAATGCTTTCATGCTCATCCAACCAACCTCTCCAGGCCTGAAACAGGCAGTGACTGATTTCTGGAGACTCAGAAAGAAGTCACTCCAGTACCTCCTCTTTTTACCTCTGTGATTTTGGTATTGTCTTTTTCAAACTTTCTATACACTTTTATCCCTTCATAGATTCACCAAATTTTGTTTTTGAAAGTTTTTCTATTTTGAGCAATATTTTCTATACCTCCCTGCATCTCTCCCCTTCATCCTATATTTAGGAGTATTTTGACAGATTATTATTGTTGTTGTTAAATATAAGACCTTATGTTGTTCACGTTGGCCTAGAAATTTTGCCAAGGATGACCTTAAGCTTCTGACCCTCCTGCTACTACTTTCTGGTGTATGTGGTGCTTGACATTGAACCCAGAAACCTTTATTGCTTTTAAAAAAATGTTTCATAGTATAAACCGAACAGAGAAAGCTGAAAGCTTTCTCCTCAAGATCTGTCACAAGACATCCATTTTCACTACTTTTACCAACAGTTTCAGAAGTCCTCATCAGAGCAATCAGGCAAAAGAAGAAAATACAGAGCATTCAAACTGAGAAAGAGGATTCAAACTGTCACTGTATATAGATGACTTCATTTATACAGAGATCTTCCACAAACCCACAAAAAACTATTAGAAATAGCAAATTAATTCAAAGTTGCAGGATACAGCACATCAAATTCAGGACTGTTGCTAAGTGCTAACAGTGAAGTGTCTGATATAGAACTAAAACATTTATAATAACTATGAAAAATAAAAATTTAACCAGAGTTGACAAAAATCTCTGTAATTAAGTTTATAAAACATTCATGGAAAAATTAAAGGAAATATAAAAATGAAAAGACATTAATTGTGCATGGATTGGAAGAATTAGTAAAATGCTCACACTGCCCAAATTAGCTTGAATAATCAGTGCATTTACTGTCAAAATACCAATGATATTCTTCACAGAACTAAAAAAGAGTGAGACTCAATTTTGTCTGAGACCGTAAATCTTTCAAATAGTCAACATCATCCCAGGCAAAGAGAACAAAACATAATGCATTAGACTATTTGACTTTGTAACATGCTACAAAACCATAGTATTCAAAAGAGTATGGAATTGGCATAAAGACAGACACACTGACCAGTGGGACAGTAAAGATGTATCTTCACCAATGCACCTTCTGATTGGTTTAATAAAAGGCTGACTGGTCAGTAGCTAAGCAAGAAGAGGTTAGGTGGGAGAGGACACTGGGAAGAAGAAGGGCTGAGTCACAGGGGTCACTAGCTAGACTCAGAGGAAGCAGAAGATGAACATGTCATGCTGAAAAAAGGTGCTGCCAAGTGGTAGAGCAAAGATTTCAAAATATGGGTTAATTTAAGTTGTAAGAGCTAGTTAATAACAAGCCTGAGCTATAGACCAAACATTTATAATTAATATTAAGTCTCTGTGCTGGGAGCAGGCTGGCAGAACAGAGCTAAATGGCAAGACAGAAAGATCAACCTACAAAGTGATCTTAACAAGTCAAGCATAGCTGGGCAGTGATGCACATCTTTAATCCCAGTACTTGGGAGGCAAAGGCAGGCATATTTCTGTGAGTTCAAGACCAGCCCAGTATACAAAAAACAAGTTCCAGAACAACCAGAGCTGTTACACAGAGAAACCCTGTCTCAAAAACAAAACAAAACAAAAAGTTGTAAGAACATAGACTGAAGAAAGAAGTCTTTTCAATAAATGGTGTTGCTGTTCTTCTCTGGCCTCAGGATGTTCACATGGGTATGCATAACCATACATCTGTACAAACACACCACATGCACGCATATACCTTGTACGCATATAGGACACTGTTACCACATACATAATGCACACACTCATACACACAGATAAATTAAAAAACAGTGAAAATGATAGACTTGGAGTAGATTACATTCTACCAGATTATAAACTACATATTATTTGAATCTTAATTATAACCCAAATTTTGCTCATTATTTTAGTGGGGAATGTGTGTTACTGATATGAAATGTGAAATATAGTCAGACTTCCTGAAATACTATAGTAGAGGGCTAAAGTCAGGACAAACTGTTTTAATTTTTATTGCAATTCAGGTGACCAGGGTTTAAACAGTGCATTGTAATATTCAAATAGCCAGAAGAGAGGCATTTGGATGGTCTCTCCACAAAGAATTGATAATGTTTGATGTAATGGACATGCAGATCATTGTACAACACATATATGGATCAAAACACACTGTGATTTACTATGTACAGTTATGTTAAAAAGTGAACAAACATCAACATAATAAAAAGTACTACTAAGTTATTTTTCATTTATCATTAAGTGTGAGGGATCCCACAAATAAAACTCAAAACCACAGAAGAAAGCATACTTTGGTTTTCTAATGTGGAATGATCTTTTAAAAGAAAGAGAATAATTGTTTGCTTGGCTCGTGGGTTTTGTTTGCTTGTTTGTTTATTGTTGTGGTAGTTCTGAGTAAATGCATTTGCTTGTTGCAGTTATGGTTCAGTAGGATAGCAGAGATCGCCTATACATTTTTATTCATAGAACTGTAAACCAAATTTTGTTAAGTCCCAATTATTAGCAAAAATGGAGAGATTTTAACGCATGGAGTGGACATGTGAACAGCCAAAGAAGATTGAAGGAGCCCTTACCGAGTCCCTCATGAGCAGCGTGGCTTAGATACCGTTTGCATATATAAGGTAGAGTAGACTCACAATCCCTGCTCTTCCAGGCAGTTGAGGAAAATTTCAGTGTTCCACAACGATACTCAACAAATGGCCCAGCATTTATCTCTGAAAATTAATATGCATGGAAATGTAGTTTCAGCACAGAATATTGTTTCTAAGTTAGCCTTTAGAAAGTCTAAAACCCCACTTAGCACCTCTTTAGGACATTTGTTATTATCTGTGATTTTCAAGTTCAAGTCTAGGCATGAACATGAACTGATTTTCCAAAGATGACTGAGGAGGCACTTTCATTGTTTTTAGAGTAGAGGAATATTTCGTAATTTGTTGCTATTTTGAAAACAGTAGTCTATCTCTGACCCCAATTCTGTTGCAATATTAGCTAAATAGATTGTCTTTCTGGATTCTGGCTTCTGCAAAGCTTGCCTAACAGGAAGTCAGTAAGACTAAAACAGTATTTACAAACTACCAGGTGCGGCGCCATCCACCAACATCTCAGCACTTGAGAGGTTGAAGCAAGAAGATTTAGAACTTCAGGCTTTCTTGGATAGCATAAGAGACTGAACTTAAGGAAAAACAAAATATTAGCCACTTGCAGAGTAAGATATGTTTATAGGGCTGCTATGTTTAAGTCTGCAACATATCCCAGCATGTTGAAGGTAAATGAGATGCTGCGGATACCTGGGCTCCAGTTCAGGTAGCTGAGCGCTGTTCCATCAGACCACTGCCAGCCGGCCTCTTCATCCAGCTGATTCAAACCAATCCACACTTCTACTGGTTCCCTGCTCAGCTGCTCTGAAAAGAAAATCATGGTATTTGAACAGAAAAGAAAATAGACAGAACACAGCGAAAGTCAAACTTAGCACTCCGTTACTTCTTGAATTGCTATTTCTTCATGCCATAAAGTCATAGGGAATGCCAGACTATGATAAAAGAGATATTATGACCTTCATGCTGGGGTGTGGCAAGGCAGAGTTCGGCCATCTGCACTCACGCTTTGGGCTTCTAAAGAGCTACTGGCAGCAGTAAGCAATGCCCAGCTCTGGTCTGTCTGAAGGTGCCCTGTTCAGGATGCAAGGCTTTCCCATTCCCCCAGCTCACACACTTCTAGTTATAGATGGTGGAAGTGGAGATGTCCAGGGCTACCCCCAGAGAGTGAAAGGAATGTACACACTTAGGAGAGCTGAAGTCTGTCTGAGCTGCTGGGAGCTGCTAAAGAGAAGCATCATAACATAAGAGCCCAGCATTCTGGAGATCTCAGCAGTGGAGACTCAGGCCAGGACTTTACATGCTTGAGAAGAAGGTTTTGTGCTTCTGTGGCCCCTGCTTCTAACTGTGGTACTGAAAACTTTTTTTTTTTGGTATGAACATGTATTACTTTGTACAATAAAATTGGGCTGGGAGAAAAACCCATGCTAATGTGGTTTTTTGTTTTGCTTTGTTTTAAGTGAAAATGGCTAATTTGTTAGGTATTGTCATTTTGACATTTCTTCGGGAAAGGAAAACACCGTTTTCTCCTAGTTCATGTGCTTCAGAATAACGTGTTCACCTCCTCCACTCCTCCCTTCTTTCTGCCCCCTCTCTGTCTCTGTCTCTGCTATCTGTCTTTCTTTGTTTCTGTCTGTGTCTCTGTACTGTCTCTTTTTGTATGTCTCTCTCTCTCTCGCTCTGTAGGGACCTATCCTGGGACCATAGGCAGGTTAGACCAAGAGTGACTCTCTGGGCTTCCTTCCCTTCTGTAGATTCAGAAATGTTATTAATTGCACCCCCTTTATTCTCAAAAACTCCTCAGTTTTGACCTTAGGTTGTGTGATTACCAGGGTAAGGACTCCACTTATTCACATACAAATCTACTGATCCTCAGCAGCTGAACATTTCAATATAACAGTGGAAGCCAGAGGAAGCTGGATACTTAAAAAAAAAAAAAAAAAAAAAAGCATAGAAGGTACTTTATCATAAATAGAGCACATGAACATGTCCAAGCTTTTGTGACATTATACCAGTCTCTTCCTGATGTCCATCTACATCCTGCTTTCAGTAGTGCTGTTGTATTAAATTGGTCAACCTTCCTGTGAGGACAAGAGGTCCTGTGAGTCCTGGAAGACTTACTGACAAGACAGGGAGAAGTTTCTATATTCTGCACCCAGGCAAAGGGCTAAATAATATTCCAAATAATCTAATTTAAGTATTCATTATTCTCAGAATTACTCTACATGCTCAAAACACATTAATAAAACACATGGAAGTATCATGAAATTTGTAATTCATGTTTAAAGGTATATACACACACAGGCAACCAAAAAACCAACCACACAACCCCTCCACCCTACCCCAGTCTATTTACCTTTACAACTAAATTCACCCTTAGCACATACATACAAACGTGGAACGTGGAACTAAATTCCTTTGGATGTTTCTTGTCATTTGTGACAGCCTAGATAATTCTTTATCTCATAAGTTTCATTTACCACTGACTAGCAAGAGATGTTAGATTTGTCTCATCACTAAAAATACCTTGGGTAGAATAGTTTCTGTCTTTATGAATAGATTTCTATTTCCCCAAACAATCCCCAAAGCCTAATTACAGACTTAAAATGTTTAAATAAAACCCAGTGACAGATCTTATTTTTTTTTAAATTGCTATTCAAACTTGATGAATACATACAAAATTCTCCCATGAGAGACCATGGCATTTAAGATAGATAGCATCGGTAATTCACAAATGGTGTGCAAGCTTTTGCATAAGACCCATTACACATTAGTAATGATTTTGGAAATTGGTATTTTACTCCAATAAGATTCATTCAAATTAGTTTTGATGACAACTCCCCACTTGTGCAGAGCTGTGGGGGAAGAGTGAGCATGCACTGTATATCCATTTACCACAGTCCTTCTGGGAGGTGTCTCTGGCTTTGTAAAGCTGTCCATCTGCTTCTTCTTCCTTCTCATCCCACAAACACAGACAAAAAGTAGCGGGGGCACTGCAGGATGGCTTATGTGGGAATGGCTGGCGATAACACACAAATGTCAACACAGTCTTATCGGCAGATTAATATGTTACTACAAAGCTACACTACCATGCAACACATTGCCTTTTTTGTAACAAAATAGAATAGCAAGATGTAGGGCTGGAAGGATGTCACAGGGCACCAGTGCTCACTGAGCAAACACAAGGGCCTGAGTTTGAATCCCCAGCACCCACATTAAAAAGATGATGTCACTGGGCTGCCTGTAACCTCGACATTTGGAGACAAATACAGGAATGATCCAGGAGCTCACTGGCCTGCTAGCCTAGTGGAACCTGTGAATAGGACAGAGAGTCACACAAAAAGACACTTGACATTTTGTTCTGCCCCCCCAATGTGTGAGCAGGAACCCATGCATCTGCATGCTCATAAACATAAGCCACACATGTAACATGCATTCACGCATGCGCGTGCACGCGTCCACACACACATCCCTCAATGCATAACTATATATCCACCTATACATACATATGCAGATAAATTGAATTAGCAGATTTTAAAATTGTGCACATAGCTGCCAACTAGTGAACCTGCATCATTTGTTGTGCATGCCAGACACTTTCCCGAGTCTCCCCGTATCATAAGATGCACTGTATATCACCAAGAAGCTACATTCATTATTTCCACTAGATAGAAGGGGAACTGAACCATCAAGAAGCTAAATTACTTCTTGACTAACCCTGCCAACAGGTGGTCATGGGGGCGGAGGATTCAAACACAGACAGGTGTCTCTCTTTTCCTTGCATCTATGCACTGCATATCAGCACCTTGTGTGTGTGTGTGTGTGTGTGTGTGTGTGTGTGTGTGTTTTAATTTTTTATTTATTTAAATTTTTTACGCATATTTCCCACTGCTACCATTTTCTTCCCTCCTCCCAGCCCTCCCTCAGCCTCTCCCCACCCCATTTCCCCATCCCCTTCCCCAAGGAGTGCCAAGATGGATCAGTTCTGTCTGGCATATCCAGTTGAGGTAGGTCTGAGTCCCTCAGTTGTCAAGGCTGAGTTGAGCACCTTGTGTTTTATACAGTACCACTTTCTATGGATACTGCTGGCTAGGTTTGGTTTGTTATGGTTATCAACTTGATACAAGTTAGAATCATCTGGAAAAATGGAATCTCAGTTGAGAAAATTCTTCCATCAGCTTGGCCTGTAGGCAAGTCTGTGGGGCATTGTCTTGATTAATGATTGTGGTGGGAGGCTAGTGCTATACCCACTACCCACTGTGACTAGTGTTATCCCCTGGCAGACCTTCCTCTGTCGCATATGAAAGCAGGCTAAGCAGAACCAATAAGCAGAATTCCTCCATTGCCTGTGTTTTAGTTCCTGTCTTCCATTTCTGCACTGACTTCCCTCAGGGTTGACAATTATTTGGAAGTGTACAAAGAAATAAACCAACGAACCCTCCTTTTCCCAAGTGATTCTTGGTCCTGGTGTTTATCACAGCAATAGAAAGCAGACGAAAACTCTATGTCTGAACACATGTAATTTACTTGCTTTTGCAAGGTATGAGAAATGCTAAATTGTAGAAGATAGCAGATTTTTTTCCCATTTGCTTTTCTTTCTATGTGGTTAAATTCAAACTCTAAGACTACAGATGAAGTAAAAATTGAGAAAAAATTGTGTCAGAAACGCAAGAAAATTAACTAGTTTGATAGTCCTTAATGTCTCCATATTAATCTTCAAAATTAAAAGATTATTAATACGTGTACATAGGTACAGGCATGCAATGATGAGTGTGTGTAGGCCAAGGGCAGCTCTCAGACTTGGTTCTCTCCTGCCTGATTGTGGGACCCGAGGACTGAACTGAGGTCATCAGGCTTGTGGACAAGCACATCCACCTATTGAACTACCTTGTCAGGCCCCCAATAACCCTTTAAAAGATACACAAATGAATTTGATCTAAAATGAGGAAGAGAAGGGTTAGATGATAGTGGAAACACAAGTTCCGGCTCATTGCCGCAATTCTGTTTGAATCAGGATAGAAAGATATGAAAAATTATTGGCATACGGGAGGGAAAGCGTATGATCATCCCTGGTCTGGCTTACCTGTCCTGCTGATGGATTAAGAAACTTCAGTGGCACTGACCACTGATAGGCCCTTACAGAGACAATATTTTTTTTTCTAAAGCTATGTTGTCCAGCATAAGAAACATATCGTTCATATCTTAGCCTAAATTATGTATAACTTGGAATTTCTCGAATTCTTCTCCCATTCCTAAACCTAAGCAATACCCTTTATAAATCACCTAATGACTTTGTTTAGAAGAAAATTCTTTGATTTTTAACATTGGTGTGAACTATATCTCTTGAGAAATGTTTAAAAATAGAGGAAGAATGGTTTCTGAGCAACCTTTACAGACGTAACTTGTGATCACCCAAGTTCTACAAATCATTGTAAAATCACCCAGATAGACCCTCTTTAAGAAGCTGATACCCATGTTAGGGTCTGCCTCAATCTTCCTGGAGTTCTTCTCTATTAACTCCTGTGTTTAAGATCATGCTAAAAATCTCTAATTCTGTTTCATATTGGTTTACCCTTAAATTCTTTTTTTTTTCCCCCTACTGAAAAACAAAGTCTTTGTCAATTGAGCTTCCTTACAGACAGGAAACTCCTCTGATGTGGGGAATGGGGTGTGGCTATGCTTCTGTGTTTATCACCATTGACAACTTTCGGACCCAATTTAAAGTATCATTAGTGAGTTTCCCTGACTTATTCATTGCCTGTTATGCCTTGATAAACACAGCTTGTATTTAATCATGGTTTCTTTGTTTCTGTTTTCTTTCTGGCTAAAGATCCATGTGACATTTATTAAGGTAAGTGTTATTAGAAATGAAGATAAAAATAGCATAGCATTGTCCATATCCCACTCTTAGATCAGATTTAAAAAAAAAAAAAACAAACCTGTATCTTATCTAGAAGAACATTTCCGTAAGGTCTGATTTACTGATGTTTCAAGTCATGCCTTACAGAGAGTAGTCTGAGACACCACAGAAAAACTGTCTTCCCAAACAGCATATTCCAGACTCAAAACATACTAGGAATGGCCACTTCTACACTTTTACACTGTATCTCAAGATCTATGTTAGAATGTCTTCTAATAAATCTACAGCTCTATAATATTGGGTGTTGGGATCTGGTATTATATGATATCACTTTTCCTGATTAGCTGTCAGCAAGTGAGTATGAATGAAGGCTCATGCCCTATGCAGGGGACATGTGGGAGGCAGCATTAGGTGGCAGGAGACAATTAAAGGCTGTTTCTACATATAAGAACTTTATTACTATAACAGAGGAGAGAGAGAGAGAGAGAGAGAGAGAGAGAGAGAGAGAGAGAGAGAGAGAGAGAGAGAGAGAGGAGCATTCCCAACAGAGGGAGCGTAGAGGTAGGAATTCTTAAATGGGGCTTGATGTCAGGGCTCAGGGGAGGGCATGGTTTCAGAAGCTTGAGCAAAATCCTGACATTGGGCATCTATAAGATTATTTTCATTCCCAAAGCCAGAAATCCCAATTTTGTCTGAATAGAGGTCCCTAAGGGAAAGATAGCACTTTAGCCTGCTGTGGGAACAAAGCAAAGCTGTCTCTTATCCCCATCACTGCTGGCACTTTGAAATATTATTGTTTTATACTATTAGTCAGAATACAGGATCTTTTTTGCCACTAATGTTGAAGTTTTGGTATTTACCAAAGGTTTTGTGATGGGCCCACATGCAATGAATGATGTATAAGCTATTAACAGATAGACTATTTATTATTAACTAATGGACTTGAATATCTAAATTCTGTAGGTGACAAGAATTGGCCTATGATCCACTTGCAAGAATTGCAACTCACCTGGGTCACATGCTATAGCTTCAAACTCTCTTCCCCAAGGAAGTATGTGTAGGTGCCGAAGAGGATGACGCGGTGCTTATACAAAAATTTAGAGCCTAGCTGTGGTGGCATTTACCTTTAATCCCAGCAGGGGCAGGTGGATCTGAGTTTAAGGCCAACCTAGTCTACAGAGCAAGTCCAAGAAGAGCCAGGGATACACAGAGAAACCCTGACTTAAAAAATAAAATAAAATGAAATTGGAGAATAGAAGGGTAGAGAGATGGCTCAGTGAGTAAGAGCACTTGATACTGAGCCTGACAACCGAAAGTTATCCCCCAGTCCCACACACTGGAAGGTGAGAACTGTTCCCTGTAAAATTATCCTCTGACATCTGCACATGTGCATACAGAAACACACACACTGACTAAATTGTTTTTAAAATTTAAAATTAGAATTTGGGCTATATTAAGAAAAGGAAAACATTCTTAAGGATATATACATATTGCATCGATGGACAGAATTGCTCACAACAGCCATTTTGTTGCATCAATATCAATGTGCATCATTCCCATACTTACTTCTTATGAAGCTTTCTTCATTTTCATCTATAATACTTAGTAAAGCACCTCCTTGCATATGGCAAGAATAATGTGCTTCATTCCAAGAGAGGGATGAAAGCAGGTTGAATTGGTAGCAAATGCGTGAATCGAAGTCCTTGTACCACACAGTATCACAGAACAGTTCTCTGGAGGCTGAAAACAAAGTTCATTAAAAATGCAACAATATTCTCTGTGCTATTAGTGATACCTAATATTTCTAAAATGAATTTAAATACTATAATTTCCACTGGCAACCTTTAAAACTTCAGTGTCTTGACTGGTTCTTTATGTGAAATATGCATTGCTGTTCCATTGGTATCTTCTGGTCAGACTCTTTCAGAACTTACCTGGGGTAACTCAGGAAATGACTGGTAAGGAATCTCTGATACTATTGAGAAAATAAGTGAAACTAGAGAGAAAGAAATGGAAATGAAGTATTTGTGAAAATAATGTGTTAATTCTTTAGCAAACAAGTACTAGAACTCTGCATTAAACACGGGAATTAAGTATTTGCTTGGGATAGATCTTAATTCTGTTCCAAAACCTTTCTCTTCTAATACCAAACTACCAACGTGGAGTGAATGTGATAAGTAGACATATGTGTCGATAGTGAACACATGTCATCGGGTACAGGGACAATGATACTAATTTTAAGTAGTTCTTCAGAGAAGAGACATGGAAACAAAATCTATTTGTAAGACGCCGACCAAAGATTTTATAATATGTTTAAAAGTAAATTTAATAGGGGATAAAGTCTGAATCTGAAATCTGAAGCTTATTGAAATGACAGGCTTAGTTGGGTGCTTTCACTAAAATTCTAAAACAAACCCCAAGGTGAACTAATTCTAGAGCTCAAACTCAGTTACACAATGACAAAATGTAGATGTGAAATATATTTTGGCATCATATAATTGTTGGGCAAGAAACATGCTACAGTCTAGGCTGTTCTTTTCCCAAATATAGTCCTTAAAGGAAAGTAACTTCTAGACATTTCCTATGACAATCTGGTTCATAATGGCTATGCTGTGTCCTCTGGAAATACATCATGTATGCTGCCATATGGAAGAGTTCAAAAGTCTTGCAGTTAAGCAACCTGCTTGATATTAATTCAACATACTTCAAACTTCCTTGACAATGAAATTTTTCTCTGTGTTATTTTTTTTTAAACCTAAAATACCTGGACAATTTTCTGGAGAAATGTGGAAGTTCTGATTTCATTTTTAGTTATTGTCACATTTCTAGAACCAAATTAGTTAAAGTTAGTAAATTATACGGCAAAAGATGTCTGCAGTATCTCCTGACTGATACATGTGTCTATAGAAAGGATCAGCATTAAAGAAACAGAAGAAAAGGTTGTTACCAAACAACAGTCAATGGAAGGGAGAGAAGGAGGAGGAAATATTAGAATTCACTTTGCTGGAGTGATTAGATGTCCTCATGGAGATGGAATCCTTCATTGTTGATATGGAATCCTCCATTATTGCCTTTAGATAAAAGGGATGTCTTCCCTGAGATGAAAGAGACAAAAATCCCCCTACTTTGGCTTCCCTATCCCAGCTATTGCCTTCTCATGGTCTCCAATAGTAATATACTTTTATGCACACACTGCCTCTAATTTCTCATCTCCTAAAGTTTCCATTGCAATGTAAGTCATACACCATGTAATTCATCCATTTAAACTAAGTAATCTAATCTTTTAGTATAATTGGGAAAATATGGAACCATCATAATTGCCTTAGAACCATTAAATCATATGAAGAAGAAACACAGTACTCATGAGGGTGACCCCCCCATTTCTCTTTCACATCTTCACTCCCAGCCACCTCTATCCCATAGCAACCATTAATCTAGTTTCTATATCTGCATATTTGCTTGTGCTATGTATTTCATATTACTGAAATTATATAATATGAGCTATTTTGTACCTGGCTTTATTCTCTTAGCATGATGTTTTTGAGAGTCATTTGTGTTATGGCATGTAGCAATATTTCATTTTTTTAACTGCTCAACATTCTGTATTATATGGTATGCTGTTAGTTAGCAGTTTTCCAATTTGACACAAGCTAGAGTCATGTGGAAGGAGGGACCTTACTTAAAGGATTGTCTTCTTCAGGTTGGCCTGTGGGCATGTCTGTGGGGCATGTTCTTGATTAATACTGATGTTGGAGGGCTCTGATGGAGTGAATGATAACAGCTTCCATATTAGAATGTTTGGTTTCTCAGTTATTTGAGAGGACACAGTAAAGAAACTACTGAGAAGACCACTCCATGGTTAAGGGGAAGATTTGTATTACAGATATGAGAGAACAGAGAGGAAAAGCAGCAGGCTGAGCATGGCCAGAGCTATCTGTGAGAGAAGGTAGAATAACCAGAGACAGAGAACAGAGTGTATAGTGAGACCAGCGGGATATAGGAAGAAATGAGAAGGGCTGGGATGCTAGTGTGGACTCTGAAATAAGAAATAGGAACTTGTGATATTAAGGGAGCCTGAAGGCTTGCATGGGCTTTGATATACAACCACAGGTATATGACAATGGAGTCATCCATCTCTTCTGCCAGAGGTGAGGGAATGACTCCTTTTGACAGATGGGAATTGGTTTCACAAGTTCCTGAGGAATGCTAGCTTTTATTTAACTGCTAGAAATCCTCCTATAGTCCAGGTTCAGCTCATTTCTGGATAATTTTAGAAACTTTTGGAGTTTGTGGAAATGGAATTTCCATTGGATGCAACACCCAACTGGTGAACTGTTTAGGAAGGATTAGGAGGTGTGGTCTTGTTGGAGAAAGTGTGTCCCCTGTGTAAGGTATAGTGAGGGTGAGATTTGAGGTTTTAAAAGCCCACTTATGTTTGTAAGATGTGAGCTCTCAGCTACTACCCTTGTACTGCACCTATTTACCTCTTTCTACATTTCCTGCCATGATGGTCATGGAATCACCCCCGAGACAGTAAAAAATCCCCCAATTAAGTGATTTCTTCTTACAATTTTCTATGGTCATGGTGTCTCTTAACAGCAATAGAGCAGTAATTAAGACAAAGACCTAGCCTATTGTAGGCAGTACCACCTGGGGACCCCTTGGATTGCATAAAATAAGAAGTCTTTTTATATTCCAGATACAATATCCTTAGAAGGCAAATTATTTATAAATATTTTTTCCTATTTGTAGGAGATCTTTAGAGGAGAAGGTTCTGAGGGTAGAACATGGGCCCTCAGTCAGTCACACTAGGCAAGCGCTAAACCATTCTTTTCAGTGTCTTGGTATGTTCTTTAAGCACAGGTTTTCTTGTTTGTATCTTTTGTTTTCATTAATGAAGAGATACATAACACATTGTTAATTCATTGGTATGGGTGGCAATTACTGTTGATACCAGTCTGCTCTGTTCTATTATTCAAATTACTGATCAACAATACACAGAACAGCTGTTCTTAACCCATAGGGTTGCCCTTTGAGGGTTTAACCACTTTGTCACAGTAGTCACTTAAGGCCATCCGAAAACTATGAAATAGCAATAAAAATAATTTTATGGTGGAGGTCACCACAGCATGAGAAACTGTTAACTGGTTGCCCCATTAGGAAGGTTGAGAACCACTGTTCCAAAGGATAGAATCCCCAAAATATAAATATCTAAATGTAATTCTCTTACTGTATAAGATATACATCCCAGAGAGAGCTGGCATGGCCCAGAGTCTAAACAGTGTGAGTCCTGTGTATCATGCTTATTTCTCACACCATTTAACAATACTCTTAGGGCTAGTGTGTTTGGCCACACGTGTGTTAATTTTAAATTTTGCTCCCTTATAATCAACTTTTATTAGAGGTAGCTATCATTCCACACATAGAAATCTAAAATTATTCCTTGAGAAATTAGATGAGACACAGAAGTGTGAATCTTTATTTCCTTTCTCTCTGACCTGTCTGTTGACTCATGACGAGCATGGTCAGCATACTCAGATTCCATTCCTTGACACATCATTTTGAGTTATGTTGGCCACCAGGAACCAAAAACAATAAGGGAGGGAGGAAAGCAGAGCTGAGCTGTAATTTAGCACCAGATACACATGCTCTCTGCTGCTGTGGGAGAGGTCAGAGGAGCTGGAATCCGGTGGGCTGAGGAAGCTCCTGAGCTGTAGGAAGCTGAACAAATAGCCTGGGGAGTGTCAAAGCCCTGAGCCTAAGATAACCAATCTTCCAAGGGACAAAGCTGAAATTGGCTACAAGTGACAGTGGATGCTAACAAAATTCTTCTCAGAAACTTAAGAAAACTGTTTGTGCTGGTCAATCTGTCAACTCGACACAAACTTTGGTCATCTGGGAAGAGGGAACCTCAACTGAGAAAAATGCCTCCATCAGTGTGGCCTGTAGACAACTCTGTGGAGTATTTTCTTGATTAATGATTGACGTGGGAGGTCCCTGCCCATTGTCAATGGGGAAATCTCTGTGCAGGGGCTTCTGGGCTGTATAAAGAAGCAAACTGAGCAAGCCATGGGGAGCAGATCAGTAAGCAGTGTCTCTCTGTGGCCTCTGCTTAAGTTCTGCCTCCAGCTTCCTGTATTTACACCTCTTCATGATGAACTTAGATTGGGACTCTTTTGCTCTCAAGTTGCTTTTTAGTTATGGTGTTTTATAGAAACGCCACAGAAAGTAAACTAATATATGATTCCTTTTTAAAAGTCCATCAGAGAGAATGCAGTATTTAAAAACAGCCCCATGTGAAGAACAGAGCTTAACACCAATGTCTCCATTTGGAATGGTTGACATCTATCTAGTATGATGCTGACTGTTAAATGCCTTCATACCATCCTGGTGTATATAGATAGATGGAGATAGCCTGAAACACTTGCATATTGTGAATTCACTTGCTTTGGGACAATGCTCTTGTACACTGTAAATATTTGTTAGTGTAAATATTTAACAAAACACCAATTGGCCAGAAGCTAGGCAGACAGAAAGTATAGGCAGAGCAACCAGTTGAGGAGAATTCTGGGAAGCAGAAGAGCAACCACCAGAAGATTTAGAGGAAGGAAGACAAGAATGCTGCTTTGAGAAAAAGGTACCAAGCCACATGGCTAAACATGGATAATAGTCAGGGTTAGTTTAAGAGTAAGACTTAGCAAGTATAAGCTTGTACGTCACGTTTTTGGGAGTGATCTCTTTGATTTACCTTTGCTTTAAATTTAATTGTTGCATTTTCTGTATTTCTGAAGGATTGGAGGGAGAGAAGGTGGTACTTTCTCTGGGTCTCAGGAATCAACATGAAAGAAACAGAATACAGAAAGTAGAAGGTATACGTATTCCGCAAAACTTAGGAACATAGAAAATCTAGTTAAACAAAAGAATAATCAAACACTACCTGAAAAAATAGGTAGGACATCACAGCTGCCACTTGACCTTGAAACTTAGGTTAAGGAATCAAGAAAAGGTTTTAATGATACAGCGGAAGAATTGGAGTTAAGGAGAGAGAGAGAGAGAGAGAGAGAGAGAGAGAGAGAGCTCGTTGTTGATGAGTAATGAGGGCAAGTACAATGCTACAGAAAGATCATCATCACCAAGAGGTGAGCTGACATCTTAACTTGACATTGGGCAGGACAAGCAATCTGGATGTGGAGACGTCCCAGCAGCTCCTAGGAGGTGGTGGGCCAAAGGATGGCTGGGTTTTTATCTGCATTCTGGTTGTTTAGAAGCATTCTGCTGGAGAACTGGCATTGGCAAGACCACAGAATATTATACTTTGATTCCAGTTAGATCATCTTTATGCACCAAGTATAATGAAGACAGGCTAGCTAGCATCTTTTGAATTAGAATAGTCTCTTCAAGTCAAAAGAAACCTCAAATCAAAATCTAGATTGATAGAATCAGAGCACTTGTTCAGACATCATCAACCCATCAACCCTGGTGTTTTCTTTCACTACAGATAAGTTTCCAATCATCCTTGATTCATTCATGACATATGGAGATATATTTATCCTTACTAGGATCTGGGCAGAATCCCCATTTCCCATCTTGTTCATATCGGCTTGTGGTGGCACACCACAGCAGGTTTTCCTTCCGGTCTTCCCGGGTACATTCATGGTGCCATTGATTGTTGTACAGGAAGGGGAACACACAAGGCATCCCATGGGCATTCCCTTTGATTGTATATAAATCTAGGATAAAAAAAAATACAGTCAAAAAATTTTTTATTGCTTGAAAACCCCCTACTGGCAGGCACTTATTAAAAACTCTGTGAGCCCTGGGGCCTCACTGGCTAGTGTGTGCAGACACACCAGGCCTTCAGAAGTAGTGGCAAATGACTTCTTGCTATATTTATTTAGCTATTTGTTTACTACGGCTACTGCTCACAGCAGCATACATATTTGTGAATGAATAAAAAGAAAAAAAGAAACATAATGGAGTTTTTCTCTTTTAAAGTATTTGCAGTCTCCCATTAGCCATCACTGTCTGAACTCCAACAGCTTCATAGGCACCTGCTCCTTCCTTTGATTGACATTGTAGAAGACAGTCCTCTAAGCAAAATAGCTACCATCTTCTTCAGATCTGCTGCTCCACTTTTTAAGTGTTATCATGGTTGGGCCTGTGGACTGTCAATAGTCCCTGATAGAAGGAGGGGGTGGGGAGGGTCTCACCTAAGTATCTAGCTGTGGCCATTTGTATACAGATGTGTCCTAACTGTAAGTGGCTTGAGAGATCCCAGAGGTACTAAGGTGTATAGGCTGGAGAAGGCTAAAGAGGAGGGAATTGTCTATACAGCCTTGGGGGCTGTTGTTCATGCTAGACACAATCCTTCCAGCAGCCTATGTTAGGCCCACCCACTCTCCAGCCCATCGTCCCTCACCCATGCTCTGGAAGTAAACTTAACAAACCCATCGCTTCCTTGGGGTTAACTTTGGAGGACCCCACTTTTGGCTTGACATTAGGATCTTATGTAGGGAGTTTTTGTTTCCCTAGGGAAGGAGTTTTCACAACAGCCAATAGATATTTGGTGAAATAGGATACGAAGATTGTGTGAACAGTGAAGCAAGGATACTGGTGAGGGAAAGGACCTGTGTCTACAGAAGGAACAGCAAGTCTAAATGGCTGGAGAAAAGAGTCTTTGTGGAACAAAGGAGACTCCAGGAGTAGACTCCCCAAAGTAGCCTCTCGAATTGCTGTTCTATATACTCCTGATTTTATTCTGAGGGTGG
Source organism: Phyllotis vaccarum (assembly GCA_033318265.1). Classification (NCBI taxonomy): domain Eukaryota; kingdom Metazoa; phylum Chordata; class Mammalia; order Rodentia; family Cricetidae; genus Phyllotis; species Phyllotis vaccarum. The sequence goes on along the minus strand of JARWLC010000002.1, from coordinate 26,175,478 downwards.
TGGGAAGTTGCTAGCAAGCTTCAAAAGTGACAAAATCAGACTTCCATTCTTAAAAAGAAAAAAAAAATCATGGGGTGCATTGTCACAAAGCCTGAATGGAAAGAGAGTGGAGTGGGCTAGCCGGTGAGTCTGCTTCTATCTGTAGGAATATTAGGATGCCCTTGAAAATGGAAGAGTCTTTCTAGGGGAGCCAGGGTCTCAGACACAGCCAGCTAAGTGGCTTTGAGCTAGCACTATCAGACAGTGCTTCTTTCCCAAATTCAAAGAATGAAATTTAGGGGCCACAGAAGCAGAGCCTTAGAAACTTATAGACTCACAGGTGAGGGCTTGGCAGAGGGGACACCTGTAAAGCAGGAAGGGTTCCCAGAAGAAAGCAAGTACTACCCAGCTGACAGTGTGGGCCTTTAAAAGGACATATAACAGAAACTGGGCTGAGGTTTGAGGAGTGAGATCGTCTGTCGGGCAGGTACCCATAGCCTCATAATGCTCCTTTAGGAGAGGCAAAGAAAAAACAGAAATCAACACTTTTCTGTCCCTCCAGACCTCCAGCAAAGACATTCTCAGAACCTCAACAAACATGACCAGTTTTTATTTCCTGTTCTCATCAAAGTGGCCATACAAACCATCCACAATTTAGTGGGTGATTTCCATGATGAGGTTTATCTAAGCCATACTCTGTGAGGTCATCAGATCTTACACAAGAGGGTTGGCTATGGAGATTTCTACACCATCTTACAATGGGCAGGGGCTGAACTGAGTTCACAGCATATAGCCCAATAACACCCCCCCCCCCCCGGACACACACACAGAAGCATGAATTAGAGGTATTTTAGGTCCTGCCTCTATGTCTTTCAGTTTTTGTTTTTCTGAAGAAGCACGGGCTGCTGTGTGCATTGTCAGTATGGACAGAGGCTAAAATGCTTATATAAAGCAAGCATCAAGTTCTTCCTGAGAATTATAGGGTTGACAGCATACTGACAAACTCTGCTTTGTTGTAGTATGCAAGCCCAGATAATGTCTCGGGCGTGGCTCTGATTCTTCTTCCTTTGTTCACTCACTCACATCAGCACCAGAAGGTCCTTAGGACTTAGGACTTCCCCGCGCACTTCTAATGGCGACTACAGTGTTCTTAGGATTTTCAGTCTTACCAGGCACCCCGAGGAGAAGGGCTGTATCTGTCTTGGCCTCGGTACACTAGGTGCCTAGCACTGTGTCAGTTCAATAGTGCTCAAGAAAAGAAAACGTGTGCCTGATGGATGAACAAGTGAACAGAACCGTGGGGGACAGGGTGTTTGTGGCTGGGTAGCTTTATTTTTGTGTCTTCCAATTTTTTTTTCTGTTTAAAAATGCCAAAAAGCAACAGAACTATAGAAAGCGAAAGCCCCCCATAAATCATGCATCCCCACAATCCATGCTTGGTACGTAACAAATAACCCTTGACAATAGTGTGTCATTTATCTCCCAGTGCTTTGTAGCATGACTGTCACATGGACGACAGCCAGGCTTAGAAAGTATCTGAATGCCCCAGAGATGGGGCTGAGCTTCTGCAATCAGGGAAGTAGTAGGAAAGAGTGGGTGCTTTATATCTGTCAATGAGAACGCCTTCCCTCCACAGATCTTCCCTTCTGTTCTTCCCATCCTCTTGCTAGTTCTCTTTGTATTGATTCCCAAAGCCAGTGAAATATTTTATTCAGTACCTTTCAATCCTGAGATTGTTGTTTCTTAGGGGACTTAGAACATCCATTCCAAGATTCCAGTAATCCTTTTACTATAAGCAAGGAAGCAAGTAAAATTTCCTAGACATCGTGACATGGCAGGCTCCATGTGCTCCTTACACACCACACACGCACATGCCATACTTATGAGATACATTTACTCTTACCTCTGTGAAGATGCTCACAGATGTCTCCTCCACCACCAGACATGTAGGCGATCCACTTATGGGGCTCCTTCCGAGAGGCCACCACTGTGTTGCCATGCTGTACCTGGACCTTGTACTGGAGTGAGCCTATGATCATCTTCCTGTTACAGTGCCATCTCAAGGAAATGAGTGTAGAATCACATTCATAGAGGCTTAGTGGTTGTTCTGGATTAGATAAATTCAGGCCTAGACAGCCGCTGCCTCCCACGTTAAAGAGGTGGCTGTTTGAAACCCATTTCCACAGCATGTTCTTATTTGGATGCTTGCAGTTCTCCAGGGTCAGTACAGATCTACCTGCCTGAATGCATGTCTTGAGGCTCTCACTCTGGATAATGAAAATTCCTTCATCTGTAACAGAATAAAGGAAAGATGAGGTGTGCAGTTTTAGTCTATAATCAGCTAGGGCTATGATGATCTCACTGTGTGTATCTACATTGTGATAAGTCACAGCTGCCAGTCATTTTGTAGCCCAGCAACAGAGTCCACTAGTCTTCATTTGCGCCAAATAGTTTCCTGGCAAGCAGATGTGTCCTTATACGCAATCATGGGAGACACTGATCTAGGGTAAGGGATCCCCAGGATGAACAGGGTTTCCTGGCAGTCAAAGTTATTATAACACTTGAACAGAGAGCCATGATGCACAGGGCCAGTGGAAGGAGCATAGGGTGTCCAGGGTGTGGCCATAATCCATTTTTCTTCAGATAAGTTCCTTAGTGTTTGGAACATGGTGGCTCAGTCAGGAGCCACTGAGATGAAAATCTCTAGCCTCATGTTCCTTCAGAGAACCACAAAGTGATGAAGTAAACAGAAGTACTTCTCTGCAGCTATCAGATAGATGATTCAGTGCTGGTGAGTGCTTAATGCTTCCGCAGATTGTTTTCTGTCTAGATCCATCAGGAGTGCGAAGGTGCCAACGTCTGATATTCTTATCAGGCATAGCCTAGGGAGCATGCTGGTGGCATCCTGAGAATGCCCGGTGCCTAGATACAAAACAGGCACGGAGCACAGAGGCAGGAGCAGAAAAGAGAGCAGGGCATGATAGGATATTCCCTTGGCCAGTCTCCTGTGAAAAAGCTGGTGGGATCCAGCCAGAGAACCTATATCCACTGCTTGCCTGCTGGCCTAGAAGTCACCTACTCCATAACTGTGCACACATTTCCTCACAGGTATTCTACAGATGATAATGCGCTCCTAGTAAATTCAGTAAGTATTTGATGCTGATTGGACATGTCAACAGCTGCTGTTTAAAGCCCACAGCAGCTAAGGAGGCTTTATCTCGAATATCTGTTCACATCCACAAGTTCCTTTGTCCTCCCCCGAGCTAGGCTCTCATATTACATTTTACTTTCTGTTTAGTCTTTAAAATTCTAAAGGGACCTTATCAGATTGCTTAAAATGGCCGGGTTTAGGGCAGAGAGTCATATATGGAGCAGAGACAGCGCAGATGAGCCTCTTAGCACATCGAGTGAAGGGGTATGCCTTTTTGTTGTTATTTGGTTTTTTGGGTTTCAGTTTTGTTTATTTTGTTTTGTTTTTTGGGAAAATCCTTTTGGTTTCCTCCAAAAGTGCTCTGGCTGAGAGCTGATTTATAGTTTAGCCCAAATCACGTAAGACACTGTTAAAAACATTGTCAGTGCATTAGTGAAAGCCGTACCTCATTTAATAATTTATAACCTTTCTTATGACCACGTGTTTGAGGAGTTAAATTAGTTGTCAGAAGAATGCTTTGATTACACTACATCCGAACAGAAGGGAATGTCGAGGTGGTGTGGTGGAGTGGGGTGGAGACTGAACGGTTTGGGGAAGATTTCATTTAGATTTGGAAATTCATTTTCCTAGTGAAAGCCACATCTGGGTAGTTATTAGTAACAGTTATTCAAAATCAAATCTACCTCTCATCAATGTGATACAAACTTCAATAATTAACCTTCCCTCCAGCCGTGCTTTTCACCTTTTCATGCCTGGGAAGAACCTGGACCTTCGTTTCTGCTGTAATCTACTAATTGCTTTCTATCTAGCTCAGAATTCCATTAATTTTTCAATAAAAGATAATTATTATACTACGATCAACCTGTAGCTCAACCTCTGTTTAATATGCATATTCCAGTGTATCCAGCTCTAATATCTGCTGACTGGGCATCAATGTATGCATCTGAGATGATGGGCAAATGGATTGTGGGTAAGGGTTCTGGACCCACCACAGACCAGTTGTGTATCTGTGGAATGATGGCTTGATTTGAGCTGGGACTATGTATGATATGAATTTCATAAAAATGTGAAGGACAGTTTATTAAATACACCATGCAATACACCATGGTGGGTGAGAAGATGGCTGTCAGTGTGACTAGTGGTATTCCTCAGACTTCATGATTTTGAGTGACAGAGCGCACTGGAGACCTGTGGATCTGGCTGGACATTATGAAATTCTACTCTGAACACCTGCCAAAGCCCTTTTTTTTAAATTTTCAACATTATCATGAAAGCTTATTTTTACTTTGGTTAGTGATTCTGAACCATTATGCTATCATCCTTTATGGAGGAATCATACTCTTCGAAGCATCAGATTTTAAAAATCTTTGTCTGATTTTTTTCCAAATACATGTACAATTATTATTCATTAAGACTCCTCACAGGGCTAGAGAGACACCTCAGTGGTTAAGAGCACTGGCTGCTCTTCCATAGGTTCCAAGTTCAATTCCCAGCACCCACATGGTGGTTCACCATGATCTCTAGTGGGATCTGATGCCCTCTTCTGGTATAAAGGTGAATGTGCAGATAGAGCACTCATAAATAAATAAAATCTTTAAAAATAAAACTCTTCATGTTTTTTTCTTCCACACTCCCTTTACTGTAAAATATATACTGAAAATTAATATAAACTAAGGAAAAGAAAAATGTATGATATGAATAAGTAGTATATTGATGGCAGGATGAATTAGTGGACAAAGAAATTACACATACCAGGATTTGAGGTGAAAAAAAAAATGTTTTAAGTTTCTAAATTAACACACATTTAAGAGGAAAGAGTGGCAGAATCAGTATAGTGAGACCATACCAGCAATCACCAAAATATTTCTCAAAGCATAAAATACAACTAGACAAGCCTGGTCCATGCTGTCGAGCTCAGGGTTCCATGCTGGTTCTATGCCAGCTTCCTTTAGGATGCTGCCTTGGGAGAGTGAATCAGTGTGTTATCTTAAACAAGTAGACATGGCTCACCTATATGTGCTGCCTCTCAATAAACCAAGTTAACAAATGCTCCAAACCACTTTCCGATCAAGTCACAACTGAATCCGATCCTAATATTTCATGCCTCTGATCCATCCAGTCAGTCGTTAGTTCATTAGAGGAAGAGTTATGTTGTTTCGTAGGCTGGTCCTGAGCTTCCTCCTTCAACCTCAACCTCTCATGCGCTGGGATCTCAGGTGTGAGCTACCCCACCTGGCTTTAAAAGCCCCAATCTCTTTGAATTCACCAACAATAAAACAGTGGACCACAAGGGGACTTACTGTAAGTGTCATTGTTCTGGTTGCTACTGTATGCACATATTAGGTGTCCCTAAAAAATTCTGTAATGTTAGAAAAGGCCACCAATCCTTAGTGTGTGCAGTTGTTAGATTTCAAAAAGGATGTAAATCAAGTGTGAGAGGAATTAAGATTGATTATATATGTCAAGGACATCAGTTCTGCCTGAACAGTGATTAAGTGATTAATGAAGAACTACCTGATTTACTAAATCTCTTTGCAGGGAAGTATTATGTTTTTCCTTCCTAATTATAAATTTGGGTAGAAAAGAAGTATGGATTGCTAGGAGAAAGTTACACACTAATTAGCACTCTTTAAAGCACAGATAAATCAGTACATGTTTTTTACTTCTGGGTTTCTAAGAGGTGAGAAAGGAACACTGGCTTGACCAAACTATCCAGCTTAAGCCAGGGTATTTTTTTCATGACTGTAGGTGGAACGTTCATTCACTCACTCATTCACCATGCACCCATCTGTGCCAGCTGTGTGGGAGGGACAGGTCTAAAGGCCAAGAATTGTTAGTCTGTCCATGGAAACTATCAATCTGTGTTTTCTGGAATCTTGAGAATTGTTCTAGCTAATGTAATGAAGGAAGTCCTGTCGGTGCCGAAGAAACACGACTGCTCTTACACTTCAAATGAGTCTGCGAAAATAAGTAATTAAAATAAATCCATTCCAAAGAAAATAGATCACAGAAAAAGACACTTAGATGAGTCTGTAATGGCTGTCGGTAGGAAGTAAAAGTGGTTCCCTTCTATGTAGGCAGCATGTGGACGCATGCGCTTGCCCATCTTCCAGGGAATGTAAGCTGAACAGCTCTGGATAGAACTTGATTTCAGCAGAGGAGACAAGAATCACCCATTAACTTAGTCCCCTTCAGAGTCACATATTGTTATATAATTGAATTGTTCATTCACTGCTTTTCTTCTAAATCCATTGTCTTATGATACAACTTCAAAATTTACCAAGGACTGTATTTTACTGTGGCTTTATTTTGATATATCCTGTCAAAATATTTAGAAAGAAGAAAATGAACTTGACATTTCCAATGACAAACATGTAGATCGTGCTGATGGAAGAGGATCAAAGTCAGAGTGCTGTCCTCAGGAGTGAGTGACAGGGACACAGGTAAATATAACTCAAGATGAAATGTGTATTTTGCCTAACAGAAGCCTAGTGGGGTGGAAGCCGCGGGTAAGAAGCATCATTTTGTTCTTGAATATCAGAGGATCACAGTCCTCATATTTTCGCCCAAGAAATACTGACTAGGGACCTAATGTTTGTAACCACAGCTATATACTGGTCTCAGATAGCTGCTTCTGCTTGTACTGGTCCCACAGTGTTCACAGAAGCAGGGTACTGAGTCAATAGATCCACCAGTGCCCAACCAAGGGATTGTGTAAAGAGGATGCCGTGGACCCAGAAGTGTCGCCAAAGCTCAAAGATGATGAAAGTAGCCCTTGGGTGATGATAGCAAGAGAATGTGAAGTTAGAATGACTTCTTTGTGCTTTGGCGTCTTGGTCTTTATTTTAAAAACATTTACATTATTAATTATATTCATGAAAGAACTTTTGGAGCAAGGTATGGCTGAGGTTGTGGCTTAAAAGATGAATTAGGGTCAAATAGCGTTCAATAAAAACATTTATTTGTACTTTTTTTTGTGCCCAGCATCCTTGTGGGTACCTAGACAATAAAAGACAAATAGCCAAGCTCCTGACTCAAAGGCTCTCTGATTTAGGTGAATTGAGGTGGAACATGAATGGGTCTGAGGAACAGTCTGGAAATTATAATTGTGGTCCAAAATTAGAGATTGAAGACTTATATGGAAGTCAGAGATATGCTGCAAAGAGGCTACAAATGGCTGTCAGTGGAAGATAGGTGCTACTGTATGGATATGGGATGAGTGTGTCTTCAAGGGTTCAAATGATGGGGGCTCTTGTAGGGCAATATGAGGTGGTGGGTCCAAGTGGGGCCAAGAAAGTAATTATAACATGGGAGGCCACAATTTTGGAAAGAACTCATGCAGTTTTCAAGGAATTCTGATTGGGTCTTATGAGATCATTGTTATAAAAAGAGTAAAACTGGCCCCTCTCATCTCTGATTTCCTGTCTTGCAAGGTCCCCGCTCATACGCAATGAGCTCCTCACTAGATTGGAGCTGATGCTGGCGCCATGATGTTAAAACTCTAAGGCCCTGAACTTAATGAAAATAACTTCTCTATAACTCACAACCTTGGTTATGTTTCATTATAGCAACAAAGAGCTGAGCACTACATGAGGGTTCTGGAAAGGTATGTGAATGGAACTTCCTGAAAAGAAGCCATGTCTGGCTGGCAATAAAACACAGTCTGTCTGCTGAGACTGATGGGTGATTGGAATCTCAGTACTATAGAGGGATTGGGATTTTGTAGGCTTAGAGGCTAATTACTTTATCTTGGGCCTTCTGGAGTAGCCATTCCTTGAGGTATCTGAACTAACCCCTCATTTGAGGATCTCTCCTTGAGTTTTCCTCTCCAAGCCCCACTACTGAGAAATTCCACTAAGCCCCCACCCCCATCCCAAGTATTTAAGGTCTGTCTGGCCAAGAGTTCCCCTAATGGTTTTCTCTAGTGGTTTCCTCTCTTCCCTGGGACAACTCAGGAATGTTCTGCTTAGATCAAACCTGGACTTTTTAATTTGGCCTGATCTGACTTATTGCTTCAGTGAAAGATAACCCAATTTCAGAGGATATTTTCTTATCAACCTCATTAGAATAAATAAAAACCTCTTAGAAGCCATTAACTTAGTATAACACTAGCTTCTATCAATCCAACAGCCAAGAAAGTCATCAGGTAGCATCTTGGGCCTAGGGAATAGCTCTTCCCATCTCATTGCACCTATCTCTCTCGTGTACTCAACAAAGGATTTTAAACTTTCCTTGATTTACAATTGTCTTTGTCCTATAAAACTAACAAATAAATGAATAGACAAACCAAGAATAAACCAACCAACCAAGAAGCAAAAACAAAAAAGCAAAGCTGTGAAATTGCTTTTACGTTGGATGATGGAATTTGCAGTAATCTAAACCTGTGTTCCCAGACCATAGTCATTCAGAATAGCTCCAATAATGCTCTTGTACACTGTAAATATTTGTCACTGTAAATACTGGTTTAATAAAATGCTGATTGGCCAGAAGCTAGACAGGAAGTAGGGGTGGGGCAACCAGACTGGGAGAATTCTGGGAAGCAGAAGAGCATAGAGGAGATGCCAGCCAGACGCAGAGGAAGCAAGATGAAAATGCTGCACTGAAACAAAGGTACCAAGTCATGTGACTAAACATGGTAAGAATCATGGGTAAGTTTAAGAGTTAGAGCTAACAAGTAATATGCCTGAGCCATAGGCCAAACTGTTTATAATTAATGTAAGCCTTTGTGTGGTTATTTGGAACTAATTGGCTGTGGGACTGGCCAGGAGGGACAGAGAAACTTCTGACAACACTGATAGACTATCTTGTTCTCTTTAAGATGAGGACTGTCATTGTGACACCGACATGTACATGCACTGGCTAAGTTTTGGCTTCAAAATGGATTTAAATGATTATCGGATGTTTCTGAACGCTTTGAGGTCAGAGTGGGGGAGAAGTTAGACAGATTTCCCTGATAGGCTGACAGGCAGGGACAGGAACCGATGCTAGGTACTAAAGATGGTGAGCTCCCAAGACAGCTTCCCTGAGGACTTCCATTTGCATTTGGCCCTGTGTCCACCTCTCTTCCTCAAGCAACCTCCTCCTGAGCTCAGGGTGCCAGGACTACAAGCAGCAGGAGACCAGGGCTCAGGCTCCCTCACATTGTCCTGTCTGCCCTCGGCTGCAGCTCCTCTCCCATATTGGGAGACCCAGGGCTGGGTGACAGGACCCCCTCACCCACACTGGGAGACCCAGGGCTGGGTGACAGGACCCCCTCACCCACACTGGGAGACCCAGGGCTGGGTGACAGGACCCCCTCACCCACAGTGGCAGTCACTCTCTTCTGACCCACCTGGTAGCTGCCTCCTCCCAGGCTGACCCAAGTCTTGAGCTCTCTCTAAATGCCTCCCTTACTGTAAATTCTTCTTTCTGGATTCCTGGCCATGTGACTATGTTTCTGACTGATTTTAAATGCTTATATGTTCATTTGTCTTTGGAGGTGGGGGGAATGAGACCACGTGGTCAGATGCCATTTTTACTCAGGACAACTAAATCCATGCCCTGATGTAGGCTTTGACTCTTCTTCTCCCAAACCTCTTTCATGAACTCTGTTGCGTATAGTTTGCATAGTCTGTTGTTTTAGTCCATCTGGGTCACCCAGTTAACACCAGGCACACCACAGTCTCACTAACTTGCGGCAGATCCGCTTCCTCCCATCTGTACCGCATCAGCTTTCTGATTGGCTCCCCTCTTTGTATAACAAATTTGCTGTTTTTGCTCACCAACAACTACAGTTTTCTACAAAGTGTGAGTTAGACATGATAGTTTTGTCCTGCTGAGAACACACTGGTTTTCCCTTTTATATATTCACCCTCTGTTCAATAACCCTATGTGTGCATATATGCTAGCTAATTCTGCCTGTATGCATATGTAACTCTGTACATGGTCTGGATATTAAAGCTTCACCTCAATGCCTTTATATACCTTGCTCTGGCAGCTAAACTTTATAATTTAAAACTAACCCAGATGATAATGGTTTGATTGTGGTCATTTTGATATTGCAAAAAGACACCTGAGATTTTAAACTTTTTTAAAAAACAGTTTTAAAGATATTTAAACTTATAAAACTATATTCTTGGGTATGTGCTTGCTACATTGTTCACAACAGTTCATTGCTAGATCATTGGTCAATCTACATTCATTAAAACATTTTTAGTACCAAGATTAAAAGGTTCTACTCCAGTCTTGGCAATGGAGATGTTTTTCTTATTTCTGCCAAATACTTCACCAGATTGACACAAGTCTATGAGCCTAAAAGTTCCAAATAAGTTTATAAATTCTAACTTCTGTTCCTAGTTTAAACTTGTCCCAGCAGGTGTCCACTCAGCCTTCAGACACAGCATCAGTCACTTCTGCTATCTTCTCCAAATGGCCATGAGCTCTGGACATCAAGGTCAGACAACCACATGTGCCTGATAAGTACCCCTTTGCCTAAATTCCCTCCTGGCCTTTGACTAGCCTTTAAGCCTTTTTAAAGCCCCGATATCAATGACCCATTTCTAGAAAAGAACACATTGCCTCTGCTACTGAGACAGGTTAAAAGGCAAAAGAAACTCCCTGGGCTCAAAGTTGCCAGTTGGTAGATTTATTAACTAAAATAGTCTGCAATAAGATAAGACACTGGATTTTCTTTATACAGGACCAAAGAGGTATTATATGGCCTATACACTCTATATAATAGTAAAAAATTTAAAAGATCATTCAGACTAATAAAAGCCAACTTAGAGATTTACACCTACATCTTTGCCCAATGTTCAATACCAAGCTTCTAGAGAATTTAAATATGAAAGCTGCTAACATATTAAAGGCTGTCAGGAAACACAGATTTGATGCTCAGTCACTCATACCTAATAGACAGTTCTCATATGATTAGAGATCCGCCGAATATGGCATTTAAAATGTTTAATTAAAAAGCTTTTTGTGATAGATGGATATGCTATCTGACAAGCATCCTGTACCTCCAAGAAGATACATGGGCACATAAGAACCTCTACCCAGAACTTGCTCCAGAATGGCAATCCCAGCCTTTGTACAAAGACTGCCTTTCTCCTCGACTGCTGCCAAGGCTTTCTTCAGATGGTGGACAACAGGACTCTGGGGAATCCACTGCCCCACTCTTGCCTAGACAAGGTTGGCTGGCTCTCCCCATGAGTTCCTAATCCACAACTGTCAGATCTTCAGAGGCCTGGCCAAAGACTGCTGTAGCCCTGAAGCCTCTGCCCTCAATGGCCATGGAGGGGTGGGTACCCAGGTGGTCAGCAGATAAATCTCTGTCGCTTTCAGTTGATAACTCAGGTATAATTTATCCTTCTCAGATCTCTGATGCCATTTGAGACCAGGCTTTATCCACTCAACAGCAGCTACCTAGGCTTAGGCTGTCTTCTCATTCTCTTAGAGCTAATACTAAGTATAGACACAGTTCACCTTGCTGCCAGAATTTAACACTAGGGGGATATAAAAGTCTCCCTCATCTTACTCATTCAACCGCTTCCATTCAGTACATTTCCTTTGCTTACAGATTTAAAGATGCGTTTCACTGGCTGAAACTAGGCCCTAGAAAAATATTCATACCCTTTAATGCAAAGTCATAGTTGCTATGACGCACCAAAGTGTAAATCTGTTTGAGCTGTTTTACAGACATTTGAAGGTTCCTGCACAGGCCCAGCCTTCCTGACAGACAACAGGGAAACAACAGATGTGATGGTTCAGTACTCCTGGAATGTACCATCCCTCAATCTGGTGTACTACCTTGCCAAGCTCCTGAGACTTAGGTATGGGTACCACCTCTCCAGATTCAAGCAGGCATCCACCCAGCAACTGGAACCTGTTTTTCTAGGACATTCTGTAAAGGACATATCTGCTCTTATACCTCTTTTATTCACCCTTGCCTCTTCCATAAAATTAGGGTACTTTTCCACTCCATTCTTTCTGGCAGTTATCACTCTTCCCATGGCTAGCCCAGATCATAGGGCCAATGTTAATAATCTAGTTTCTTATCCTAGCAACCTGCCATCTTAGCTTTCCAAAGGGACAGATGTCTGAGGTTTTCAAAGTGACAGCTAACTAATCTTCATGTACACATCCCACCGTCTGTGTGATCCCGCCCCTCCTACTTCATCCCAAAAATGCAATCTAGAAAATGGAGAATTCTGAGCTCTGATCCCCCACCCCAGTCACCGTCAATAACTAACTCACCCTTTTATAAAATTAAGAGGAGTAATGTTGGGGTTCTGACCCACTTCCTGGTCAACAAGCAATAACTACGCAGCATCCTGACATCAAGCTTCATTTAAGAAGACCCCCTTCCCTTTGCCTCCTCGTTTCTTTCTTCCTCCTCCCCTTGTGAGAGGGTATGTATCCCTGACCCATCTCTCTCTCTCCTTCTCCCCATTGTCCTAATAAAGATGTCACAAGAGCAGAGCCTGAGTGTCTCCTGTGGCTTCCACACCCGCGCAGACCACTGCACCACCCAGCTGCAGGGGGTCTATCTGCACTCTCCTTATAACGTAATACTATGTATGTGGTCTATGCATAAGCACTTATGTGTGCAGGACAAAGAAGTTGGGTGTCCTGCCCTGTCATTCTTCATTATATTCCTTTGACCTAGAGCTAGGCTGGAAGCCATCAAGCCCAGAGATCCTCTATTTCTGCCCACCCCCACCCCTGTGCTGGAGTTGTGAGAGTACATGCAACTATACCTGCCTTTTTTAAACGTGGGATTTGGACTTGGTCCCTTGCGTTTGCATACCAAATGTTCTTACCAGTTAACCCATTCCCCAGCCCCTCTGACACTATTTTCGTTGAGTGCAGAGGGAGGTAAATGGAGAAGTCACCTCACTGTAATTGGTCTGAAGGTGAGCATCTTCTGTCTGGAGAGGTATAATCACTGTATCAGCTTCCTGTATTTGGGTTTGTTCTTATTCCCTTTCGTGAACACAGGAATTCAGACCCAGCCGCATGCTTATGATTCTGTAGCAGGAAAGGGTGTTTTAAGCAGTTGAACAACAACCTCTCCTCATAGCTCTGGGATAGAGAAATCTGGTTGTCTTTGTAAGCCACAAGTGAGGAACTCCCCTTGTCACAGCCAGGGCCTTTAGCTGGTTCTCCAAAGAACAGAGGCAAGAAGATGAAAAAGGAAGGCAAGGCGGTCTTTGTCACGCCTCTCTGGGGGGGGGGGTACATTTTATCTCAGGTCATCTGAGAGTTACATCTTTAACAACCCTTTGGGGTCCTGTCTACCTTTCTATCGCCTTTTATTAATCAACTAAAAATCTACTTAAGTGAAATAAAAGATAAATAAATAAATAACAAAACAAAACAAGAACGTGAAGCCACAACACCTCTCCTGTCTCAGCACTTCCTTTCCCGCCCTAGCACTGTCCTTGACTCTGAGATGTCTTTATCTCCAGCGGCTTGAGAACCTGAATAATCACCACCTCCCAAGGCTCAGAGTCCCCTCTTGCTAAATCTTTTACATGTTCTTGTCCACTTTCCCTAATCTCCCCAAATCGCCACTCCAGGTTCCAGGAGGCACACGATACCCTTTGTCACAAACAGGGAAACCGAAACCCAGATTAATCAGCTCCACTGGGTACACGTCTGCCAGGCTTCAAATTGCCTGTTCCCAACCCCTGCAGGTGCGACAACCATTTAGACAGCTTGTGACAGTCTCAGCCAGCCTGGTCCCTTTCTCACCCCTCTCCCCCAGACCCCTAACCAAGCTCTTTGTCATAATTCTGTATCTTCCTAAGAAGATTTAAAACTGAGCTAGGAATGCATTTCTTCCTTTTTTGTTTTTAGCCTTCATCACGGTGCCACCATTTAAAAGGCAAGTATCACTGGGGTAAAAGTCACTATTCACCAAGGCTCTGTTAACTTCTTACAGCCCATGCTGACTATACTACCTCAGTCACCAGGGAGCACACCAGGTCTAAGGCAGGACACAGGAGGGCTGACAAGTTAAACTTCCTGCCCAAATGCCTGCATATTAAAGCCCTGGGAGAAGTGATATGGACTGACTCTAGCAAGCAAACAGAAAACTGCTCCTCCATCGACCCAAACCAATACCCAAACAACAAAACAAACACAATCCAAAGAAGTACAGCAACAAAGTCAAAAACCCAGAAATGCAATGTGACTTATAAAGGCAAAAGTGTTTACACTGACCTGCATACCCTAACTGCTTTAGAATGTAAACTTGAGGTAGGCGTTTAGAAGGCAAATACAATACAGCATTAAGGTGGGCTATTATTTGCATCTGTATTAGTTGCCACAAATAGAGTTAAAGACCAGGAATATATTTTTTTTTTCCTGATTCTGGGGGCAAAGGGTGAGGTCAAACTGGGTAGGGTTAGGTCCTCCAAAGGCTGGGAGGGAAAGGTCCCCTCTCATTTGCTGTAGATCTGCCATGGCTCATGAGTCTCTTCATATCTCTATTTTTCTATTGCATTTTTTCATCCCAAATTCCCCTTACTATGAGCACACCACTGTATCCCCCCCCCCCCTTTCTGATAAGTTCTCATTCTGAGGTGCTGGTAGATTAGGATTGGGAGCTGAGGACAAAATTCAAGCCATCTGTGATGGTTTGTACGAATAAAGATGCTCTCCACAGATCTGGGTGTATTGAACACTTGGTGACACTGTTGGTGGGTGCTGTGGCCTTGTTAGGGGAGATATGCTATTGGGAAATGGATTTGAGAGTGTGTAGCTTTGTCCCATTGCCAGTTCACTCTCCCTCCTTTGTGTTTAAAGTGAAGATGTCATCACTCAGCTTCCTGTTCTAGCTTCCTGCTACCGAGCCTCCCTTGCCATTGAAACCATAAGCCCAAATAAATTCTATTTTCCTTATGTTGCCTTTGCTTGTGGTATTATACCACAGTAACAGAAAATAACTAATACCCCATACTTATTATTATATTATTTGCAGGCTCCAGTGCAAAATGAAAGTGAGTGTCCCCGGCTAACTACAGAGAAATAGCTCTTCTTCTTACGGGCCACAAAGATCATACTTTCTACCCCATAAAACTCCTTGACATACTTAGTATCTAGATTGGAATAGGTAATTGCTCACACTCAGTCTTCTTAGAATGTGTGGTGAGGTTGCTGGCCAGTGGGAAGTTCACTCTCAGATCCCAGGCCATATGTTTGCTACTCCAAGTGGAAAACAGCAGTGGATGTGGAACATACTAAATAAAATTAATCAAGAAACCATCCCAGAGAAGAAAAGCCAGATGAATTGAATCCCAATCCTGTGGCATGTTCTTCCTTGTTCATCAGACTTACATAAGGCACATAAACTCAAAGATAAAAATTATTAAGACCATCCCCCACCCCTTGCAGTCCCAGTAGCCAGTCAGCAGGCAACTTACCTGCAGCCAAGCCACTTACCACCTCCAGCAGCATCAGAGACCTCTAGAGGCACAGACTCCACTGGATTATAGGAAGAATTGACACCTGCACCTATAACTACCCTAAACCACATGGGTAGATTGCAATGTAAAAAGACATTCAACAGCATATAGAGCAATATGGTAGCACCAGAACCTAGTGGTTCTACAACAGCAAGACCCAAACATCACAACACAAATGAAGCAGAAGAAAACAACCTTAAAAATAACTTTATAAAGATGTTAGAGGCTCTTAACAAAGAGATGAGAAATTCTCTTAAAGAAATGAATGAAAAGAGAAACAAAAAATTGGAAGAAATAAATCCTTTAAAGAAAGCCAAGTAAAAAACAATCAAACAGATGAAGAAAATTGAAGACTTGAAAATTAAAATCAAGCCAATAAAGAAAATATAAACTGAAGAATTTCTAGAAATGAAAAATATGGGTGAATAAGCAGTAACTATAGATCCAAGCATAACCAACAGAATACAAGAGATGGAAAAGGAAAACTCAGGTGTTGGAGAGATGATAGAGGAAAAAGGTTCCTTGCCAAAGAAAATATCAAATCTAACAAATTCTTAACACAAAACATCCAGGAAACATGGGAAAAGCCAAACCTAAGAATAGAAGGGATATAAAAGAGAAGAATTTCAGCTCAAAGGCACAGAAAATATGTTCAACAAAATCATAGAAGAAAAAAACCTTTTCTAGTCTAAAGAAGGACATACCCATAAAGGTACAAGAAGCTTACAGAGCACCATATAGGACCAAAAGACAAACAAAAAAACTCAACAACAACAAAAAATCCCCACCTCTCTCTATAATAATCAGAACATTAAACATATAGTATAAAGAAAGAATGTTAAGAACCACAAGGGAAAGGGCCAAGTAACATATAAAGGCAGATTTATTAGAATAACACCCAACTTGTTAATGGAAACTCTGAAAGTCAGAAGGTCCTGAACAGAGATTTCACAGACACTAAGAGACCACAGATGCTAGCCCAGACTACGATACCCAGCAAAACTTTTTATCACCTTAGATGGAGACAACAAAATATTCCATGACAAACCATATTTAAACAATACCTAACCGAAAATCCAGTTCTATAGAAAGTACTAGAAGGAATAGTTTCACACCATCAAATCACACACACACACACACACACACACACACACACACACTACCACCACCAAAACAAAAAAAAACCCAAGAATTAGTCATTAATGTCTCAATATCAGTGGACTCAATTTGCCTATAAAAAGATACAGGCTAACAGAATGGGTGGGTATAAAAGGAGGATTTATCCTTCTGCTGCTTACGAGAAATACACTTTAACTTCAAAGACAGACATTACTTCAGAGTAAAGTGTTGAGAAAAGAGTTTTTAATCAAATGGACCTACTAGCTAACAAAATATACTTCAAACTAAAATTAGCCAAAAGAGATGGGGAAGGATATTTCATATTCATCACAGGAAAAATTCATCAAGATAAAGTCTCAATTCTGAACATTTATACCCAAACATAAGGACACCCACATTTGAAAAAGAAACATTACTAAAGCTTAAATTACATATCAAACCCCACACCTTAATAGCAGGAGACTTTAACACTCTAATTTCACTAATGGATAGGTCAACCAGACAGAAACTTAACAGAGAAATAAGGGAACTAACTGATATTATGACTCAAAAGGATTTAACAGACATCTATAGAACATTCCACCCAAACACAAAAGAATATACCTTCTTCTCAGCACCTTATGGAACCTTCTCTAAATACACCACATACTCAGTCACAAAATCAAATCTCAACAGATATAAAAAAAGATAGAATAACTCTCTGTATCTTATCAGATTACCATGGTTTAAAGTCAGGATTCAACAACACAAATTACAGAAAGCCTATATAACCTCATGGAAACTGAACAACACTCAATGGACTCATCCCTGGACAAAAGAAAAAAATAAAGAAATTAAAGACTTTCTACCATTCAATGAAAAT
Source organism: Phyllotis vaccarum (assembly GCA_033318265.1). Taxonomy (NCBI): domain Eukaryota; kingdom Metazoa; phylum Chordata; class Mammalia; order Rodentia; family Cricetidae; genus Phyllotis; species Phyllotis vaccarum. Next base: position 26,157,918 of record JARWLC010000002.1, on the reverse strand, counting down.
GAAGTCACAACATAGCCAAACTTATGGGACATTATGAAAGCAGTGCTAAGAGGAAAACTCATAGCACTAAGGGTCTGCATGAAGAACTTGGAGAAATCTCACACCAGCAGCTTAACAGTACACCTGAAGGCTCCAGAACAAAAAGAAGCAAATACCCCCAGGAGGAGTAGATGGCAGGAAGTAATCAAACTGAGAGCTGACATCAATAAAATAATACAAAGAGAACAATACAAAGAACAATGTAAAAAAGAGTTGGTTCTTTGAGAAAATCAACAAGATAGACAAACTCTTATCCAAACTAACTAGAAGGCCGAAAGAGAATATCCAAATTAACAAAATCAGAAATAAAAATGGGAGACATAACAAGAGAAAAAATCCAGAGAATCATTAGGTCATACTTCAAAGACCTTCACTTCACAAAATTGGAAAATCTTAAAGAAATGAACAATTTTTTGGATAGGATCCACTTTCTAAAATTAAATCAAGACCGGATAAACCACTTAAATAAACCTATAACTACCAAGAAAATAGATGTAGTAATTAAAAGTCTCCCAACCAAAAAGAAAAAAAAAGAAAAAAGAAAAAGAAAAAAGAAAAAAAAAAAGCCCAGGATCAGATGGCTTGAGCACAAAATTCTACCAGATTTCAAAGAAGAACTAATACCAATACTCCTCAAATTGATCTACACAATAGAAACAAAAGGAACATTGCCAAATTCTTTTTATGATGCTACAGTTGCCCTGATCCCTAAACCACACAAAGATGAAACCAAGAAAGAGGGTTTACTATGACCAAGTAAACTTTATCCCACAGATTCAGGGATAGTTAAACATATGAAAATCTGTCAACATAATCCATCATATAAACAAACTGAAAGAAAAAAAAAAAACACATGGTCATCTTATTAGATGCTGAAAAAAGCCTTTGACAAATTCTAATACCCCTTCAGGATAAAGGTCTTGGAGAGATCAGGGACCCAAGAAACATGCCTAAACATAATGAAGGCAATATACAGCAAGCTGACAGCCAACATCAAATTAAATAAAGAGAAACTCAAATCAGTGCCACTAAAATCAGGAACAAGACAAGGCTGCCCCCTCTCTTCAGATCTAGTTAGTACTTGAATTTCTGGCCAAAGCAGTAAGATAACAAAAGGAGATGAAGAGGATACAAATTGGAAAGGCAGAAGTCAAACTATTGCTATTTGCAGATGACACAATTGTATGTACATAAGTGATCCACAAAATTCTACCAGGAAACTTCTACAGCTGATAAATACCTTTAGTAATGCGGTGAGATACAAGATTAATCATAAAAAGTAAAAAATTCAGTACCCTTTCTATATACAAATGATAAAATCAAGGAAATATCACCCTTTACCACAGCCACAAATGACATAAAATATCTTGGGGTAACTCTATAAACAAGTGAAAGATCTGTAGGAAAAGAACTTGAAGTCTTTGAAGAAAGAAATTAAAGAAGATATCAGAAAATGGAAGACCCCCCCCCCATGGTCTTGGATAGGTAGGATCAACACAGTAAAAATGGCAAACTTACAGAAAACATCTACAGATTCAATGCGACCCCTATATCAAAATCTCAATACAATTATTCACAGAAATAACAATACTCAACTTCATATGGAAAAACAAAAAACTCAGGATAGCTAAAACAATCCTGTACAGCAAAGGAACTTATGGAGGTATCACCATTCCTGACTTCAAGCTTTATTATAGAGCTATAGTAATAAAAACAGCTTAGTATTGACATTAAAAACAGACATGTGGATCAATGGAATAGAGTTAAAGACCCTGACATTAACCCACACATGTAAGAACACCTGCTTTTTGTGAATCCAAAACTGTACAATGGAGAAAAGAAAGCATTTTTTCAACAAATGGTGCTGACGTAACTGGATGTTGATAGATAGATCCATATCTATCACCCTGCACAAAACTCTCAAATTCAAGTGGATCAGAGACCTCAACATAAATTCAGTTATACTGATAGAAGAGCAAGTGGGAAGTAGGTTTGAACACATTGGCCCAGGAGGCCACTTCTTAAATATAACACCAGCCAATACAGATGCTGAGAGCAAATAAGTTAGAGAGTTAATAAATGGGACCTCCTGAAACTAAGGAGCTTCTGTAATACAAAATGTATAGTAAATAAGACAGAATGGCAAAAGATCTTCACCAACCCCATATCTGACAGAGGGTTGATCTCCAAAATATATAAAGAACTCAAGGAACTAAATATCAAAATACCAGATGATCCAATTAAAAATGAGGTACAAATCAAGACTTCTCAACAGAAGAATCTCAAATAGCCAAAGATATTTAAGGAATATTCAGCATCCTTGATCAGCAGGGAAATACAAATCAAAACAACTCCAAGATACCATCTTGCACCTGTCAGAACACTGATGACAGCTTATGTTGGAGAGGATGAGGAGAAAGGGGAACACTCCTTAGCTGTTGATGGGAGTGCAAACTTGTACAGCCATTTTCAAAATCAGTATGGCAGCTTCTCAGGAAATTGCGATCAGTATACCTCAAGATCCAGAAATACCACTCTTGGATATATGCTCAAAGGATGCACAATCCTATCATAAGGACATTTGGCTCAACTACATTCATAGTAGTTCATAATAGCCAGGACCTGAAAACAACCTAGATGCCCCTCACCCGAATAATGGATAAAGGAACTGTGGTACATTTACACAATGGAGTACAATTACTCAGTGGTTAAAAACAATGACATCATGAAATTTTTATACAAATGGATGGAACTAGAAAAACCATCCTGAGTGAGGTAAACCAGACCCAGAAAGACAAACATGGTATGTTCTCACTCATAAGTGGATATTAGACATAAAGCAAAGGATAACCAACCTACAATCCACAACCTTGGAGAATCTATGTAACTAAGAGGACCCTAAGACGTCTATGGATCCCCCTGGGAAGGAGAAATAGATGAGATCTCCTGGGTAGGCTGGAAACTGAGGGTGGGGATGAAAACATGAGGAAATAGGATGGTCCAACTGGGGGAGGGATAGAGAGGGGAGCAAGGAAAGAGTTATCTAGATAGAAGAGCCGCTATGGGGTTAGAGAGAAACGTGCTAGGCAAATTCCCAGGAATCCACAAGGATGACCCCAGTTAAGATTCCAAGCAATAGCTGGCCTTCTCCTGGAAACACACTGATGATTGCCTTAATTGTTATCATACCACCTTCATCGAGTAACTGATGGAAGCATTTGCAGAGATCCACAGCTAAGCACTGGGCTGAACTCCTGGAGTCCAGTTAAAGAGGAGGGAGGATTGTGTGTGTGTGTGTGTGTGTGTGTGTGTGTGTGTGTGTGTGTGTGTGTGTGTGTGTGAAGGTCATACTGGTGAAACCCCTAGAGACAGCTGACCCGAGTTAGTGGGAGCTCACTGACACTGGTCTGACAGCCGGGAACCTGCACAGGACTGAACCAGGTGCTATGAATGTGGATCACAGTGATGTGGCTTGGGCAGTTTGTGGAGTCCCTGGCAGTGGACCAGGATTTATCCCTAGAGCATTGTAGTTGGAAGTTTGTGTCCTGACCAGAAACTCTCAAATACCCAGCAGCCACTTCCCAAATAATCAACTCAGAGGCTTAATTTTATAGTAAATGCTGGGTTAGTAGCTCAGGCACATAACTGACTAGATCTTACACTTAAATTATTCTGTAAATCTGTTTAGCCACATGGCTTGGTACCTGTCCTTCAGTGTAGCATTCTCCTCTTGCTTCCTCAGTGCCTGGCAGGTATCTCCTCTCTGACTTTTCTCTCACAAAATTCTTCTAGTCTGGTTGCCCTTCCTCTACTTCCTGTCTGCCTTCTGGCCAATCAGCATTTTATTAAACAAATATTTACAGTGACAATATTTGCAGTGTACAAGAGCATAATCCCACAGCCTATCTCTAGTATATGAACTGGCTTTTTGGAGTCCATTCCCTATGGAGGGACACCTTGCTCAGCCTTGATGCAGGGGCGAGAGGTTTGGTCCTGCCTCAACTTGGTATCCCAGATTTTGTTGACTCCTCATGGGAGGCCTTATTCTCTCTGAGAAGTGGATAGGGAGTCAGGGTTGGGGGTTGGGGAGGAGTGGAACTGTGGTTAGTATGTAAAATGAAAAAAAAATTTAAATGAAAAATAAAAATCAAAGTCGTCAAATGAAAAACAAAATTATTGAGACCCTGAACTTCAGAGCATTAAACTGTATTCTGGAGGCCCTTCTGAGCCAAGGAACTACATTGGAAACATGCCCATGGATCCTTCCCCGATCTCCTTGATCTAAGTTAGTGCTATGGAGGAAAGACTGTAGGCTACAGAACAAAGACTTGAGACTAACAGAGAATCTTGGAACCCCCATCTGCATTAACAGGGTTCATTCTAATGCTAGTGTCATAGGTTCTGATAGAAGATACCCTTGGTCATTTGGATCACTTTGACATTAATAAAAATAAAGACAAGTTTTAATTTCGAATGTCAGAGCAGCTTAAAAAAAAGACAGTGTTTCACGGTTACATCATAATAGTAATGTACCGCTTTAAATTCCTTGCTTATTTCTACTCTTGCAATATTTCAACCGCAGTAATAACATATTCCTTTGGAACAACAATAGTCTGGAAAGTATCATAAATTAACAAGTCATGTGACCACTCACAAAAGTAGAAAGCTCTTGCTATACTTAGTGACCTCTAACAGAGCTCATTTTTTTTTTTTTAATGTCATAGAAATACTGTAGTTAATCTAGTATTTATAAGGTGCCCTTTTTTTGGTAAATTATAACATTTCTTTTCATTTTAATCAATTCAAACCATGATTAATGTCCTCAGCTATATGCCAGATCATCTCCTAAAAAGCTTTCAAGGCCAGTTTCTGAATGCATATGGAAGGAAGGATTCGTATATGCATCCGATCTGTTACTCTGATAGATGAAGGTGGGTTCAGAAGGTATAGTATAAAAGCATCATTGCTTCAGGACACGCAAGGTAAATAAGTAAATTGTCAGGTCAGAGAAGAGGAGCTGAGTGGACAAATGGGTTCCCTTTGTGACTTAACCTTTCTGTTTATTGGCTTGGAACCTGTATTGCTTGGCACCCGATGACAATGAACAATGATGAAGAGATAAAAGGACCAGGCAAACCGGAAATCTATGTTACTGTGCAAAGTAAGTGAGTGAGGTGAAGAGCCAATCAGAGGACACAGAACAAGAAAAACACAAAACAAAAGAGAGAGATGCTGAGAGTTTCTGGGTAGAGATGAGAGAAATGAAGTCCAGAGGGCTGGAGTGATACATGGCTAGTGAAGGCAGCTAAACCAGTCTGGTTATGTTTTTTTTATTAAATTCCCACCTCCAGATTTAGGAGAATGGCATATTACCTAAGGACACAGGAGTTGCTACCATGATGTATAAATCAGAAGGCTTGCATGTTTTGGTTTATAAAAATACTCATTTGTACACGTGGGATTTAAGAGAGAGGCGGTGCAAAAGGAGACCCATTGATCATCCTAGGGCTAAATTGATCCTCACATATAGAGTAGGAGAAAGACAGACGAGGCCATAGAGTCATAGAAGTACAGCCAGCAATTCTTTGAATTAATTCATGCATGGCTGGGCTGAAGCCCTGCTCTATACGTCCTGTAGATGCAAGTTACATTAACCTAGCTTCCTCTTTAGAGAGGTGTAGATTGGTATTGCCTACCTCATCGTAATGAGCTTCAGTAGGATGCATATAAACTGGCCAAGAGTCCTCTCCAGAGTTAGAAACTGCTGAGATCAGTAAAGAGGGCATTTCAACCCGTGGATCAGAAATGGTGCTAAGGGAAAATGTCAAGAGTCCTGATTCTTCCTCACCACAGCCTCCAGGTCATCCACTGGAGGATGACTGTCATCCTCCTCTCCCGAGAGCTCTCCCAAGTGGTAATCTTTCTTCCCTTTCTCTACTGGAGCCTACTTCCCTGAATCATTTTTACACACACACACACACACACACACACACACACACACACACACACACACACACACACACACACACAATGACTCTGGCAGCGGCAGGCTCCTCTTTGATCTCTTCATCTGAACATATTTAACTTTCACACAGATACATCAATTCTCTAGCCCAGTGCTTTGCCTACTGATGACTGTGCCTATTAACATAGCTTATGGAATAAATTTAGTATCATAACTATCATGACAAAATAATCCAAATAGTATAGAGCAGAAAAAAACCAGTATAAGATACTAGGCAAAGATATTTTTTAAGTGAAACATATATACTGTGCATGCAGTATGAAATATTTCTGTGAACACTACACTCTTGGTTCTAGTATTCCTCTGTCCAGTTGGTTTCTTGACTTCTGCTTCTAATCTCTTTTTTCACTTACTGTTCAATTTCTTGACCACTCTGGCAACCACATCTTCCCAGGAAGTTGTGTGAGTTATACCCATTTGACACCAGTACTCAGAATGGACACATTTCCCAAAGGGGACTTTTCATGTCTGCTACCCACCCCTTTCATAACTTCTAAAAACTTCCTTTCATATTTATTAATTAATAATAATCATATCTGTGCACGTGTATATATATGTATATGTATACATATATATACATATATATATATATATATTAATTCAAACTTGATGCTTCATACTAGGACTGACTTAGCTCAACCTTAACTTTCCAGATGATGTCTTCGATGGGATGAGGAAGGGTGCTTCATTTCAGTAGCCAGTATTCTTGAGTCTTCCTAAGATTTCTGGGGTACTTACAGTGAGCTCCACACTTGCCTCAGTGACTTTAACAGGCCTCTTTCTTTGCAATTAAAGGAGCTTTATGAGGAATCTTTAGCTCACTGAACTCTGATGTTGCTGATGGCTTTCACATAAAATAGGACTTGATCCCCTACCTTCCTTTCTTCATTTGTCAACTCTCTACTTATTCTTTAGGAAAACAAGAGTTCGTTTGGTGGGTCTCTGGCTCCTTAGGTCAGTCCGTCTTTTGCAGCCCTTCAGCACTCTGCTCATCTCTTGATCATGCCACCTACTGTTCTTTTAATTGTTTGTGTTTCTCTCCTGTTAGTGACTTCTTGGAGACAGTTTCATATCACATCTGTGTTCATATCTCCAACATGGGAGCATGTAGCTGATGCTGCTGCCTCGGAATTCATCCTCTAACCTTGTTCACCTGCAGACAAGACCTATGTACCAGCTAGACAGACTCTGTTGCTATCCAGGTGTTTCAGGAGGACCAGAACCACCCAAGAATTCATGTTTCAGAAATGGCAATCAATGGTGGGGCGTGGGGGTCATGTTAGTAGAAAGTACCAGAGCTTACTGTCCCTCTGTGGGCCCACTGACACTTCTGAGTGAGCTTCTAACTGTGGAACTGAACCTCAGTTGCCCAAAATGGCTTCCTTCCCTCCCTGACCATGCTTCCTAGAACTGCCTCCCTAACAAACAATCTGCATTGCAAGAAATGAACATTTCAGGGATTGCTTTCTGAGCCCAAAACTACACAGGGACAGAGCACATAACATTTATCAGACAGAAACAGGAGGTCTTCAGCCATTGCTCACCCCTCTTTCTGTCACCCACCTTGTTTTACTGCTTTCTCTAGAGAGGGCTCACAGTTAAGATATTGACTGCATAGTCACCCACACCCTCATTTTTCTTGCCACTAATTGTTTAGAAGAGCCACCCAGCCTGATGGAGCTCACTACATTAGGGCATCTGGGGAGCTGATACCATTGGAGGACACTCTCTCATGATGCTCTGATCAGGGCCACTTTACAGTTGGCTTTTAACTTTCAGCAGAGCTTCAAAATGTATTTACTCTCCCTCAGCTAATTTTCTTAAGCAAAAACCTTGCCTATCTTTCTCCAGGATGCTCTGCTTCTTCTGTATTCTCTTTGCCCTCCCAGAATCTGGAGTATGGGGGTGGTCAGCCTGACAGCTAGACACAGTCTAGAATTACCTGAGAAAGGGGTTTCAATTGAATAATTATGTTTATTGGGTTAGCCTGTGGGAATATCCATGTGGCACTTTTTTGATTGATAATTAATGTAGGAGTGCCCAGACCACAGTGGGAGATAGCTGAGCATGAGTGTGAGCCTGAGCCAGCCAGATATCTAGCCAGCAAACAGTGTTCCGCCATGGTTTACACCTTTAGGTCCTGCCTTGACTTTCCTCAATGGTAGACTGGGACCTGTGTGAAGGTCAAATAGACCCTTTTCTTTCCAAGCTGCTTTTGGTCAGAAGGTTTTATCACAGCAATAGGAGAATAACCAGAATGGTGGTGCTGTCAAATTTTAGCATATGCTAGAAGGATTTAGTGAGGGAAAGTCAACCGCAAAAGGCTCTTCAGTTTAGTCAACAGGAGAAGGACAAGATCTGCCAAGTGTACTGCTGAGGACAGGGAACGATTGCCACATGCTAAAATAGTCTGGACTGGCCAGGGAAGAAGGTGCCCGAGGATCATACAACTAAAGAACAGCACATGCCATTGCGAGGTTCTATATTTTGCAAAAGAGGAAACTGAGGCACAGATATCATATTTAAGGTTTGAATTCAGTCTGTTTCTGAAACTCAATGAACTGATTTCTGCATAAAGATTGAAAAGCCAGCAGAACGTGGCATTGTTTGCCTGGCTGGTACACTTGGAATGTATAGAACAACGCTGCACTTGTAACCTGTTCTGCCTTGCTGAAAATCCACACCTAATGGGGATGTCACTAAGATGATTTGTATTTTCATCTTAACTGTTAGGTGGATCTCAATCATGGCTAAGGGTAAATCAATGTAGCCCTGAGGCAATGAGAAATGGAGGTGTTCTAGAACATGGCCTAGTACACTGTAGCTGCTCCTTGACTCCTGAACTTGTATATGAACGTCTGTTGTGCTGGCTCATTTTATGTCATCTTGACAAACTGGAGTTATTTGTGAAGAGGCCATCTGCATTGAGAAAATGCACCATAGGCTTTCCCCTAGGCCCAGTTCGCTGCTGGTGATGCCTTCCTGGCTGGCCAGGTGGAACCAGGTGCTATATGAAAGCATGCTGAGCAGGCAGGGGAGCAATCCAGTAAGCGGTCTTCTCCCATGGCCACTGGATCAGCTCATGATTCCAGGTTCCTGCCCTGCTTTAGTTCCTGCCCCTGACTCCCTTCCAAGATGGACTATAATCTGTGACGTGAAAAAACCCTGTCTTCCCCAAGTTGCTTTTTTCTCAGGATGTTTACCACAATAATAGAAACTCTAACACAGAAATAGATGCTATTTCAGGTCCCTCCCCCAATACTCATATTTTGTTTTTCCTTCTTTGCTAATAAAATCTGTCTACAATTCACTTGTAATTTAGCTGGTGCACATGATAGGGTCAGGAAGGGACTCTGTGTGGCTGTTAGCATAGAATGCCTGTACTTGTAGCACACTCACTGCAGAGCCTGCATTTGAAGAATCTTTATGCCCACAATGTTGAACTTCAGATTTTCAGGCTGCACCTAGAAAGTACAGCAGGGAGCTGGTGATTCTCTCAAAGTGCCCTTGATGATGAAAAAGAAGGCCTCATTAGCCACTGTCTCAGGCCAGGATTTGGGTCTGCCAAATATAGCAAGGATTAGCTCACAGTGGTGCTGACCCTGACTGGAGGATCCCCAGACATACCTTATGTGGTTCATTCCCAGCTTGTCTCACAAGCTGCTGCCTAACCTAAGCCCAAGGTCGGACGCAAGATGTAAAACAGTCGACTGCGGGGCATGGATGAGCATTTTACTCAACTGACCAATACTTTAAGAGCATTTCCCACGTGTGGCTGCTCCAGAAGCCTTGGAGTGGTTTTGCCTTGGTGGGCTTGTAGAGCGCTAGGAAGTACATCCCAGAATTTTTTCTTTTTTCTTTTTTAATGTATGAATATATTGGAGAGAAAATAAAAGAACAAAGATCTGGATTGCATCTTGTGATATGCCTCTTTCCCAAATGTGTTCCGAGGACAGAGTGGATGGGAGCGGCCAGGAGGATCTATCTGATTTAAAGCCACATGACTTCTATCACCACATGGTCATATCTTACAGAACACACCTTCCATGTCTCAGAGTCTCACTACTGAGCTGGTCCTTGAGGGCGTTGATTCTTCCTTGAGTTTCCTTTCATGGTCACTTTGTGTGGTTGGTGTTCAAACCTATGCTGAATTTATCAGTTTTTGCTCTTTGGGCTGTGTAACTTAACTTTCCGTGGTTCTATTAGTATTATAGATCCATTGTTCAGCCTAGAGAAACCAGGAGCAAAAGGTAGCTCTCCTCTGTATAAGTCTTCTCAAGTGTCCACCCACCTAGCTGAAAGCCTGGACGTGGTGCCCTGACTCCCTAAAGGGGGGAGCAGACAGGCCTGTTTAGGGGTCATCTTTAGAGAGTTGTTGTACACAGGTGAGCCAAGTTCTCGTTTTGGGAGGGAGTAAAATGAGACATCTTTTGTCACCTTTCAGATAACAACACCTTTCCTAAACAACTCCTGTAAAGTTTGCATTTTGAGGCTATTCCCACCTCCTGTCCTGTGTGACCTGCAAGCCTGGAGTGCAAGATCCTGCCTCTCATCCCCGCCCTAATGAGGCCCATAGGAGTGCCAAAGAGACAATACGGATCTGGTTGGTTGCTTCTGCCCCAGCACAGTACACAAGAGACCACAATACAAAAACTCCGCTTGCTCTTAATCTTGATCAACTCTCATCCGTTTCCTGCTCCCCCATCCTCACCGCTCCCGACTCCTGAGTGCCAACTTGCTCCAACCCCAGCTCTGGGGACACTCACCTAGCCACTCCTGGGCCGGTTCTGGGGTAAGGGTCAAATCCTGGGCGCTGCCCGGGTGAGCCCCGAGCAGCAGCAGCAGCTGCATCCAGAACAGCTGCAGTGTCGCTAACCATTGCACCATCACGCACTCTAAGTGGCGTCCACGGGGGCCAAAATCGTGTCCCTTGCACTGTCAAGAATCGGCCTCCAACCTTCACGGGGCCTCTGGAGATAAATTCGCCTCCCTTGTCGCCACAGTGTGAACACTTGGGGCTCTGGGCGTAGGGAGACAAATAGCGGAGTTTTCCCCGCCCTGCCTTGGGGAGGGAGGAGGAAGAGGGCGCCGGGCCCTGTGCAGCCCCAAACACTCCTGCCTTTGGGGTTAGAAGGCAGGGCTAATGAGGCCTGGTGACTGTCTTCCCCACTCACTTGGGATCGTTGCGTTGTTAACCTCCACCCACCCCCTCCGGGTGAGCCAGCTGATTCTCTCCGGGAGAAGAAACTTGCCAATTGGATTTGTCAGGGTTTGGAGGCCCACAGATGAGGGCTGTCTGGTAAACTCAGGCCTGGGACTCTTCTGGAATGCGGAGCACAGAAGACACCTAGGGGCCCCAGCTGGTCTCCAACATCGCCCCAGAGTAACCATAAGGCACCTTCGGTATCCAGCTTTATAAGCTTTATCCTGGCTTAAAGTAACCGGAGACTTCTGTTCCCTTAGATCATCTTTATCCTAATAAAATATCCCAGTGCAGAGCTGAGAAACCCAGCCAGAGAAGTGAGTGATGGGATCTCAGTCACTCTTTAACTCAAGAAAACTTACTTCCTAAATGAGTAGAGACAAAGCATCAATAAAGAGATATAAGACATCAGGCTGCCCAAACCCTGAGCAGACACACTTCCTAACTGCCCACTTTTCCTCTCAGGTAACCAGCATTAGCTACACAGGAAGCACTCAGTACACAAGGTAGCAGTTTTAGACAAGACCTACTCTAAGCAAGATCTTAACATTAGACTGTAAACCAGAACGGGGGGAGGGGGGGATACTGCAAGAGGGAACCTAATGGGGGAGGGGGAACAGGCGACATGATCTTGGAAGGGGAAGAGGTGATATGATCTTGGAGGATCTGTATGTCTTATATGTTTTGCTAATTACAAAACCAACAAGTACAGTGACAGACTCAGTAAACATGCCTCTGCCTGGAAGGGATAGAGAAAGCCAGGAATGATGGCTTGAGTGTGAGAGGGGCTCAGCCTTACAGGAGTCTGGGCCGCTGGAGGACGAATAAGCTTTGAGCTCTGTGATCTATGGAGGTCTGTGCACTTCTGCCACGGTGAGAGAGTCTTGAGATGTTCTGGGGCTGGAGGTGTCAGGTGCATGGCTTAAGGACAGATGAGAACTGTCCAATTGTTCCCTGGGAATGAGATTGTGATTGGAGAGCAATCCCAGCATGAACCTCCAGTCCATAGCATGCCAGTGTATGTAGAAGTCAGTATCTTTGCCTGAAATACGCAAAAAAAAAAAAAAAAAAAAAAGAGGCATGTTGTGAGCAGATCGGACCACACACGGGTCTATAATCAGCAACAGTGAATTTTCTCTCCACTGGCCTCAGAACCACATTACCATGAGAATATGGTGGGAAGATTCAGCCCTGATTAAACTGACTGGATCATTGTGGCAGGCAGGTACAATCCATGTGGCCTAATTAGGTAACAGAGTTGGCTACTGATGTTAATCTCTGGAGAGAAGCAGGGCAGTGAGAATAAAGGGGAGAGACACCAGGAGGAGATAGAGTGGGCTCTGAAGGTCATGCCAAGCGTGGGTAATGGCTTCGGAGGGGAGCAACTGGCTGGGACAGGAAGTTGTAAGAGACAAAGGTTAGAATGAAGTGCTTATATGAGAGGATATGTGCCTGGCTAGAACAAAGAGCGGCACCCTAGGAAATGAAGGAGCATGGTTAAGTCTTTTACAAGCTAGGATTTCAGTTTTAGCTGCTGTATAATGAGGCCGGGGAGCCTTTTCTGATCCATGCAGATAATATTCTAAAGTGGCAGCACTCTGACTAGGAGGCAGATCGAAGAGGAGGCAAACAGTCATATTTCATTTTCAGAGCAATTAGTGTAATGAAGAGAGGTGAGGACAGCTTCCTGGCCTGTGACATTGCATATCCTATTGAACATTAAAGACCCAAGAAGAGCTACTGTTTTTTTAACGTCTTCCCAGAATGTTATTGCTTAGAGGCAGAGATCCATGGTAGAATTTTTAGTCCTTGAGAAAAAGAATGATTATGCTTATTCTGGACTTCCATTTCAAGAGGGAGTTGGTGGCAATTTGCCAGCCCTGTGACTAGCTTTCCCTCAGCTTTTGTCTGTAGAATGAAGAGGAAAATAAGGAACATTACCTTGTTGTGGGAGGGTGCTCAGAATGTACTAAAGAGCGAATGGATGCAGAGTGCTCAGCACAGTCTAACCTGTAGTAAATAGCCACCTCTGGGAGTTCTCAGCGTGCAGGGAGGAAAGAGCCAGAAGAACAGAATTGGAGAGTGCTGGGTCACTGGGAATGTCTCCTTACCCTACTGAGAATGCCCTGGGCAGGACTCTAAACTTGTGGACCTGCATCTCTGTCTTATCCTTTTGGCTTTTGGCTAGCTGTTTACTTGTATGTCTCACCTGATTGTGACTATCTTGAATAACTGACTGTATTGTACTCTCCTCTGAGTCTCCTAAACACCACACTTCTAGGCATTCAATAAGCCCTTCAAGATCTTCTGCTTAGGCAAATATATAGAGAGTGGCTTAGCATCCTGGCACTCCACTGTACCCGGACTACAATACAGGCACTTGGCAGCCCAAATATTTACCTCACATAGGATGCATACACACACCTCTCTGAACAATGGGATAAGTTTCTCCTCTTAACAACAAACTTAGACCAATTCTGTTCCACAGACCTCTGGACCAAACTGGATAAAACCAGATTTGAGTTTGTGAGCAATAAGGCAAAACTGTCTTCAAGTTAAACTTTTAGGGAGAATCTCTTGTGACTATGCACAATTGGGTGTGCATATAATTAAAATAAGAAATTATGAAAAGGATATGCACATTGGAAAAATGTTTATATCACTCAATCTTTCATTCAAAATAGAGAACTACCCAAACTACATCCCTTAGTGAGTTTATGGGTCTGGAGTGTTTCAATTATTCACCAGTCTGATTTGATATTTTTAGTAAAATGGAGGCTTTTTATTAAAACAAAAAAACAAAAAAACAAACAAACAAAGCAAGCAAGCAAACGAACAAACACTGGCTAGGACCAAACCAGAGAGTTCTTTAGCTAAGGCCTTGACTATTGTTAGCTCAAAGAATTCAAAGACAAAACCCACAAAGTTTTAATTTTGGCGATCCAGATTAACTCAGACCCTGTGTAGGTGCAAGCAAAAGCTTGATTTTTGTGACAGATGTCCAACAAATACCTCAGCATCTAAGCAGACAAGCGCTTCACACACACATACACAAAAATGGAACTTAGCAGTTAGTCTGTGAATCTTGTGACCCCGTTATCTTGCAAACATAGCTGAGGCAGTAAAAGATTTTACAACAATCAGCAATTTTTAAGGATGGCCTAACCGCACTGGGAAGTTGTCCATCTTGGGCAAGTTAGCTGACAGGATCATTCAAGATAAGAGCAACTTCCTCATGGCTTGCAAGCTAAAAAAAACCAAAAACCAAAAAACAAAAAACAAATAAAAAAAACCCCACCAAAAACCCAAAAAACAAAACAAAACAACAACTTTGTTTTTACAAGTCTTCTCAACACAGTAAATCATCCAATAAACATAATGCTCACCACACCAGTGACCACCAGCTTCTCTCTCTCTTTTTAGATGCCATGAATAGACACTCCAGGCAGTAACTTGGGCCCTTAAGAACCTTCCTTGTGTGGCTTCTGCCAATTCCTGCACTGTATTTGTTTTTAATATATTCAACAGAAGTTTCCTTACCATTCATTAATCTGTTTGGATTTTTATTTCATTCTTTTAAAAGATGTATTGTATGTACATAAGCTTTTTATTCCACAAGAGAGCATCATATCCCACAATGCATGGTTGTGCACCATGTGGTTTGAACTCAGGACCTCTGGAAGAGCAGTCAGAGATTTTAACTGCTGAGCTATTGCTTGAATTCTAGTTAGTATATAATGAAAATCCAGAGCCAGATATTGGTGAAAAGCTGGAATGTCAGAGAGAGGAAACAGACCACAGTCACTTCTTACCCAGACAACTTCTCAGGCCAATCAGGGTAAATGCTGTCTTCAAGAGTCCCCAGCCTTGCTAGTCACTACTACAGAATGTCTGAATCTCTGCTCTTCCTGCCTTAAATATTTTCACTGCCCAGTTGTTTCACTTCTGGGTTCAACTCTGAATCATAATCTTAAAGTTAGGATTAAAGATGTGAGCTACTACTGTTTGGTTATTTGGCCTTGAACTCACAGAAATACAGCAAGATCTCTGTCTCCTGACTGATGCGATTAAAGGCGTGGGTTACCACTCTCTGACCCTCATGGCTTGACTGTGAGTAATTCTGTTCTCTGATATTCCAGGCTGATTTTATTAAATATAAAATATTTCACTACACTGAACCATCTCTCCAGCCCTTATTTCATTTTTGAGTGAGGCCAAGAACCTGGAAACACCAAGTCTAGACCCTGACCACCATTAACACTGTCAAAGAAAGGAGCAAAAGAAAGAAGAGCGGGGGAGTGGGGGGTCAGAGGAGAAGAAGGGAAGGAGGGATGAGTTTAAAAGCCATATAGCATTTGAAGTCTTTAGAAGCTTGATAAAACTGTTTGGAACATAAAGCGTGTGAAGGAAAGTCCTTAAGAAAATGTGGGCATATAAAATATAAAGCTCACTCAATGCATGGGCTGTGGCTTGGGGCAAAATTAAAGGATTGTTTTAAGCACTGAAGAGATCATGATCTCAGCAAGAATGGGTGAAAAAAGTTGAAATGAAATTTTAACTAAGTGATTAATTAACAAGTACAGGCAAAGCAAAGGAGCCTACATCAGGTCCCAAAGTGCCACATTTCTAGCTGGAACCCATGTTTCTACGCCTCAGAAAACAAGGATAGAAAAGGGTTACGGGAGTTTACTGAGAGCTGAGTTCTTGGATGAGTAACACCTAAAGAATTAGTAAACCAGCTAAGAGCAACAGACCCAGCCAGGGAAGAGACCAGCTAAGTAAAGAGCTTCTACTGTCTGCCTATTTTGATGACTTCACACTGGCCAAACCCAACAGGAATTCAGCAATCAAGGAAGTCTATAGAAGTCAGCTCCCTAGATCACTGAGTGGAAGTGGAGCATTGTAGACAGCACAAGGATGGTCTACAGCATATGTAATGCATTCGAAGTACAAGGATTCAAAGGCTTGAAGCTCAGGGTCTGCAGGTAGCCACTGACAGCCTTTGTCATCATTTACTTATAGTTGCATCATGACAATCTCTACCTCTGTGGTCATACAGCCTTCTCCTCAGGGTCTTTCTGTGCTTTTCACTTGGCATTTTTAGAAGGGTTCCAGTCATTGGAGTTAGTGTGTATCTTAACATAGTGTGGCCCCATGATTATGTTTGCAGACTCTGCTGTTAAATAAAGCCACACTCTGAAGCTCCAGTGGACAGATTTGGGGGCATTATTTAACCAGTTCAACTACTGTAAGATCAAGTTGATGTACTCCTGAATATTTACTCAAAAAAAAAAAAGTGAAACCATGCATTCATACAAGATTTGTACATTAATCTTCATAGTAGCTTTATTAGAAACAAAGACTAGAACAATACAAAAGTTTGTCAAGAAATAAACGAAAAAATAGACACTTGTAATGCCATACTTTGAAGAACAATGGAGTATGCTCTGAGAAATGTGTCATTAGTCAATTTTATCCTTATATGAACATCAAAGGGTATATTTAAGCTAAATGCCCATGATATCCCTAGGAAACATTTTGTGGAGCTTGGTTTAGTTTTATTTTCATTTTCTGTGACAAAACATCCTGACAAAAGCAATTTAATGCAAAAAGAGCTTTTTTAGCTTGCAATTGAGACTGCCATCCATCATTGTGGGAAATCCATCACCGTGGGGAAATCAGGGCAGCAGGAACTCGAGCAGCTTGGCACATCCACATTCTGAAGTGGGGAAGAAAATGCTTGTGGGTACGCTTGCTCTCAACTAACTTTTCCTTCTTTTGCACAGCCCAGGATCCAACACAAGGAATGCTACCCATGTCAGTTTATATGATCAAGAGAATCCCCCAAGAACATGCCCATAGACCAACATGGATCTAGATAAATTTCCTCACTGAGCTGTTACTTCTCAGGTGATATACATTTTTTTTTCCAAGCTGACAAAACTGGGCATCACAGGGCCACTGTCATAAATGTGGTCTGTCGTTGATCTATGTGGCTGGCTATATATCCACACAATGGGATATTTCTCTTCAATAAAAAAAAAATGGATGAGCTCATGGAGCTGAGAATTGGATCAGAGAATAAAGGCGTTTGTCACCAAGCCTGATGACGGACATTGCATCCCTGGGATCCACATGGTAGAAGGAGAGAACTAACTCCTACAAGTTGTTTTCTGACCTCCACATGCTGCTATAATATGTCCACAAAGGCACATATACACACAATTTTAAAAAATTAAATAATGAACTCTCAATACATGCAATAATATGATTAAAACTAAAAAAAAAAATACACGAGTGAATGACACTAGGCAAAAAAAGACAGCATGCTTTATGACTCCATTATTTTAGTCACAGAGAGTGTAAATTAATATATGATGACAGAAGTCAGATTTCAGGGGACCAGTTGCCTGGGATTGGGAATGGAGCCCTAGCAGGAAAGACAAGGCTAAACTGGGAGGTACTGGACAAGTGTTCCAGATAGAGAATATGTGTGCAAAAGCATTTGAGGAGCTCATGTAAGCCATCAGATTGATTATTTCATGGAAGCTAAATATAAAAGCCAGTGCCAAAGCCACTAGAAAGCTATTATATGGTTCTACTGTGAGCAGATTTGTTTTGTATTTTACTCAATAAATAAACAGACATATTCTAGAAGAAGTCTGTGGTAGAGTTAGAGCCACAAGAGAATAGAGACAAAATACTCCACAAGATGGAAGTAGACATTTCTAACCATGTTTCATTAACTTCTGTAAAGGTCGATGAATGTATGCATTAAGTTTAGAGAGAAATTAAGGTAAGATCTTGGGAAAATTTGTTTGTTTTCTCCTGCTAGGGATGCAACCAAGAGCCTCACACATGCCATGCAAGTACCCTACCACTGAACTACATGCCCCACCCGGATTGTATTTTATTTATTATTTTTTATGTGCTTGGGTGCTTGGGAGTGGATCCAGGGTCTAAGAAAACACTCTACCACTGAGCTATCTTCCCAGCATTATGTTGTTTCTAGACAAGCATCTTGAGAATGTCTAAATAGAGAGAAGGATACAGACCGGAAGAAATCAATGAACATTCAGAATGAGGATCTTAAGACATCAGAAATTTCCATAACAAAAGAGGGTCTGCTTCCTGGGAAGAAAAATGGTATATCCTATATATGAGAAAGGAAGGAAGGACTGTTCACAGGGCTAAAGGTGGGAGCTGCATAGTTGAGCACTGTCAATTGGCCAGCTTTTAGCTTCCTTTTGGTACGTGCTGTGAAGGAGATGGGACCTTCACCTCCTGAGATGGGGAAGGAACAATGGGTGAGGTTGGCTTCCCTGGGGACAAAGAGAGCACTGCTGGGGAAATGCAGGCGGGGATAAGGGTCTCACTGGATGTGCTACAGCACATTTATAGTGACTCATATGTTTTCTTGCCTCTGTTCTGCGCTCAGATACAGGCAGGGAGAAGAAGACACCGGCCTTCTCCAGCCTGACATCACTCACTCAAAAAGAGCACATGGGCAAGTTGAAGAAGTTAGCAAGAGAAAGGTTGTGTTGAGATTTTGAAAGACATGGCTTTATGATCACAATTGGACTAATGGTGACAGGCAGAGGGGACTCCAAGGAAAGATGGTCAGTTTGGGGCCCTAGCTTATCACTTAATAGTCCAGTGACTTAGCAAAGTGGTTAAGCTCCAGATTAATTGCCTACAAAATTGGGATAGTAAGAGCAGTCACTGTCTTTGGCTTGCCTTGGGAGCTAGTAACCTTAATAGTGATCATAGTGATGTTACAGGTCACACAGCAGTTCCAGAGGTTATTCGTACTTAAAGTTAAAAAGGTATGTTTGGGAAATCAAAGAGTGAGTAAGATTGCATGTCTTACAGGTGGAGAGAAAAGTCATTAGACAAAACCTTTCTTTCTTAGCTGCAGTCATTCACAGGGGGCTCTTAAGAACTAGGCTTTGTGGGTATTATACCTGCGGGGTGGTTAGAAGTTAGACACTAAGTGGGAATCTGCTCCATGATCAGCCTTTGCACCATCCCCGACCTCAGTTTCCTTTCTGTAAAATGGTAACAATAGAGTATCTATTGTATAATACAATCCTAGGATGTCCTTCACAACCTGGCAAATACTGAGTGCCAGTGAAAGTAACTGTGATTATGAAGTAACACAGCAGGGATACCATGAAACAGAATGTTACAATTATTTTTTGATAAGGGCACTGGAAGAAGACCCATGGTATATTGCTAAAGCCCTTACCTTGAACCCATTAACTTCATATAATAAGCTTCCAATGAGATAGAATGCTATATAAATGAAAGAAAATATTCACTTATATAAGGCACAGATTTTTCTAACCTATTTAATACAAATATTTAACAGCTTGCTCCTAGTATTTATTAAACACTGAAAAATGCATTTAAGTTATTACTTGTGTTACGATTTAGCAGTACTGTGACACTTTCATAATGCTCACAGTTGCTGAAGTACTCAGAGGTGAAAATTCATTGGCCAAAGAGCCAGTTTTAACAGCAAATTAATAAATGAGCTTTTTTATCATAGTCCAAACAGCAATTTATATCAATTTAATTTGGTTAGCAGCATTTCTATGATGTGGTGCTTAGCAAGAAAAAAAGTTCCACTCAGACAGAAGTCCCAGGCGAGCCTGTCTTGATAGGTTATGCACAGGGTATCTTGAGTACCCACCTCTCCCCCTCTTCCTGCTCACAGCCTGGCTGCAGATACACAGAGGAAGTGAAGGGAGCTGTAACTATGAATAAAAAAGGTGAGCTGTCCCAGACAGTGATCACCTGCCACATGTGTTTCTGAAGCTCACAGAGTTACAGTAGAGCTTAGTTCTTTCTGTGACCAGCTTATGCCTTGCCAACACTCAGCCACTCAGCCTCAGAGATTCTGATTCAGGGAGTGGTCCAATAGTATCAAGCATCAGGTATTAGCATCCTTTTCTAAGCTCTGAAGGTGATGGATGCTAATGACCAGCTAGGGTGAACCATGTTGGGTTCTAATTAGAGATGACTAGAAGTGCATACTTAGAGCATGGGAAAGAAACGGGATTAGCAAGAAACATCCCAGAGTTTGGGATGTTGTTGTAGAGAGGGCAGGACAATGCATAGAAACCCATAGTAGATATGAGGCCACCTAGGAGGAAGCTGCTACTGGTTCCATCCAGGAAGTCCACTGTAAGAAGCAACGCTTATAGGTCATCTTGGGCCATTGTGGGTCCTGCTTTCACCCTACAGACTCTATAAAGGGAAGGCCAGGGAATGAATTCCTTTAACATATAGTAGCGCATCAGAATTAGCAATTTTGACATTTTCTCCAGTTTACTATTGAAGGAAGCATATAAGATCACTTCTATCGTTACCAATGCTCCTTTTAAATAAAAATAATAAAATATAGGCTCTGGTGTCTTTTAATTTTTGAAGTGACTCCCAAAGGGAAGTGGAATCTATTGTGTTTGTACCTGGAAGGGGTCAGGAAAGGGAGAAAGATCAGGTAGGCAGAGAGAAATAGGCAGGGAAGGGGATATCACACTATCTCCCTAAAATTACATATTATTTGTATAGCTTGAGTCAAATCACATAACCAGGTTGAGTTTCCTTCTTTTACATATGGAACACTGAACAGCTGCCTTGCAGTGTCACTGTGAGATGAGAAAAAACAAGACAAAGCAAACAAACAAACAAAAAATTGAGCCACAAGCCCATCCTCCTGAAGGACAGTCACAACCATTTCAATGGCAGGTGACTTGTTTTTTAGTATCAGGGCCAAGAGGTTGAGGTGTGTCTGGACTTGTCTCATCTTGCTTGCTCAGAAGGTTGGAGACTCAGTGACATTTAATTCTAAACAATTTATGATGCTAAGGCTCAGAGTGGAGGAGACAGAGCACATTACACTGCAGAGCCTTTTAGAGACTTGTACCCAAAAGGTCTTCACTTGTCCCAGCGAAATATAAAGTTGACTGTAGCTTTTGGAGATCTTCAAAGCTAGGTGAGCAGAGAACTGTGGATTCTGCAAACCTGTTTTATGTTGCTAGGTCTCCAAGGGCTCCTCTGAGAAGTACTGTTTAAAAATAATGTTAATTAAACATTTCCCCTTCTTTCTCAACAGGAATCACAAGGTTGTCAAATGTGTGGAGTTTGTAAGAAA
Source organism: Phyllotis vaccarum (assembly GCA_033318265.1). Taxonomy (NCBI): domain Eukaryota; kingdom Metazoa; phylum Chordata; class Mammalia; order Rodentia; family Cricetidae; genus Phyllotis; species Phyllotis vaccarum. The sequence continues at coordinate 26,136,492 of JARWLC010000002.1, read as the reverse complement.
AGGTGTGGATGGCTTAGAGACCAGGGATTCATAACTATGACTTAATTTTCCCCTTCCTTATTTGTCAATACATTACAGCTGATCTGCATTGCAGTATTATTTACATTTGACTGGAGAAAAACAATTTGCTAATACAGAGGCAGTAGTCTGAGTTTTTGAAAGAAAAAACTGACCTATTAAGTTAAAAAAAATGAACATGTTTTTAGTGAAAGTTTAAAATTAGCATGAGCACTTTGCTGTAGCATTACTGATGACAACATGGTAAACTATACATTTAACCCATACATTCTCATTTCCACTATAAACTCTTGTTCTGCAAATTTGTGACATGCATTTACAACCATGACATCATTGCCATCATCAAGATAGTAACATGCGGACTATTACTAAAAGCTCCCTGTGTTCTTTATAGTAAGTTCTTTTATTTTTTTTCTCACAACTCTCCCCACCGTAGTGACCTTCTGCCAATTATCAAGCAATTTTGCCAGTACAGATTCATTTCACTTCTAGAATTTTATGTGAACACATTTATACAGCTCTTAGCCTTTTTGTCTTGTATGCTCCACTCAGCATATTTTGAGGCACAACCATACTGTTACATCAATTATTTCTTTCTTAACTGGATGATGTAGGGCTATGGCCTCACCTACATGGGACACTGAGACAGAAGGCTCACAGGTTCACAATCTGTCTAGGCTACAGAGAGTTCAAGGCCTATGTGGATAGCCTAGTGAGGCCTGTCTCAAAAAAAAAAAAATTAAAAAGGGTTGGGGATATAGGTTAGTGAGAATAAATGCCTAGAATTTGCCGACTCCAGTAAGAGCAGCAGTTATCAACATGTAAGTCATGATCCCTTTCAGAGTCAAATATCCATTTTACAGAGATCTTTAAAACCATTGGAAAACACAGGTATTTCCATTATGATTCATAAAAGTATCAAAATTAGTTATGAAGTAGCAGCAAAAATAACTCTAAAAGCTGAGGATCACCACAACATGGGGAACTATATTAAAGGGTTGCAGCATTAGGAAGGTTGAGAAGCTCTGCCTAGGAGTTTGGACACAGATGGTACACACAAAGAGTTAATTAGTTAATTTTTTATTGCTGAGAATGAGCATGCTACATATTGTTTATGCATTCCTCTGCTGATGGCCATTTGGACTACTGTTTAATTTTGGGTGATTACAAACACAGCTGCTGTGAAATCCTCCTGTGGAAATCTGTTTTGGGTTAGCAAATACATATGAGTGGCAGGATGGGATCATATAGTTTGCCATTTAACATTTTAAGAAGCTGCCAAATCGTCTTCCAACATAGTACCGTTTTATATTCCTGCCAATAGTATATGAGAATTCCAGTCCCTCTTCCCTTTTCCCCCAATGGGTTGAACTGAGTTCCTCTAAAAGATGAAATCCTAGCACTGAGAAACTATTAATGCAACTTTAGAAATATATTATGAAGTTATGGTCCATAATCCAACATGATTGATATCCTAAAAAATGTCCAATTGGGAGGCTACTGAAGTGGTGTAGTCAGCAAAATGTTTGCTATGCAAACATGAGGATCTGAGTTCAATCCCCAACATCCACATAAAGCTAGACTCTATGCCATGTTGCGTCAAAGATTCCTGGGACTTCAGTTTCAGTGAGACCCAATTCAAAACCTAGACAAAAAGTGCTTGAGGTAGACACCTAACACTTAACACACACACACACACACAGACATACACGCACACACAGATGGACACAGATATAATCATGTTAAAGGGAACCACCAAGTTTCCATGATGGCATAGGTCAGAATGATGCAGCTGTAAGCTAAGAGAAACCAACAACCACCCAAACCACCCACAAACACCAGAAAGAAGCTAGGAGATGCTCAGCATAGACTTCCAATAGCTCTCAGGAGACCCTCACCATGGCAACCCTTGTCCTTACATTTCTGCCTTCCATAATTTAAGACAGTTTAATGTTATTGCTTAACCCTTTGATGTGTTGTGAGAGAGGACCTAAGAATTTAATATACACGCCAGCACTTGGTATGGCTAGTGTTCTCAATTTTAACCATTTTGCTAGGAACACAATGATATTTCCCTGCAGTCTACTTGTGTATTTCTTTAATGACTAATAATTTTTAAAAATCACTTCATGTGTTCATTTCTTATCTACATATCTTCTTTGATAGACCATCTATCTCTTCAAATCATCCCCCTTTCTCCATTGAGTTGTTTCCCTGGGTTCTGATTGCTTATCACTCATTCTGCATGTAAGTTCCTTACTTGACATATAATTTAAGTATTTCCCACAGTATGTAGTTTATATTCTTTTTCTTTATATTAGCTTATTATCTTTTGGAAAGTGCAAAGTTTTTTTTTTTGTAATTTTGGTTTTTGATAAAGTATGGTTTATGCTTTTCTTCTTTTACTGTTCATGATTTTAAATCTATGAAACCTTTAGCCCAAGAATGCAAAGATTTTTGTTTATGGTTTCTTTCTTCAAACTGTTTTATATCTTTAGATTTACTGTTAGGTTTGTGATACATTTGGAGTTGAGATTTGTATATGTTGTAAAGTTTCATTTTTCACAGAACTCTTCAAATATTCTGACTCCTGTACTGCACAGAACATTCTTCTTCCACTTAACTGCCTGTGTACTCTGTTTAAAAATGAGCAGTCTTGAGCTCTGATCCCTAGCTCAGGAGCTATTGATTGTACTGGCTGCTAGGGAGGGAGAGCCAGTCTTCTTTAAGGCCTGTATCTGACAGGCCAACCATGCTCAATGGGTGGCTGCATGCTCATGCATGTATGGAAAATACAAGCTGGATTCAGCGGACTAAATATGATGGTCATGAAGTTGTGTGTTAGAGTGGGTCTAGAAAGAGACATGAGTAGTGAATATGGCCAAACTACATTATGCAAATGTATGGAATTACCAAAGAGTTAATAAAATATTTAAAATGAGCTGTCTATATGTGTTTATTTCTGGATGCTGCCTCCCCACCTATTTCTGTTTTTCTTCCCTCCTTCCCTTTCTTCCTCTCTCTTCCCTTCCTCTCCCCTCCCCATTTAACATACACGCCAGCACTTAGTGTGGCTAGTGTTCTCAATTTTAACCATTTTGCTAGGGTACAATGATATTTCCCTGCAGTATACTTGTGCATTTCTTTAATGACTAATAATTTAAGTTCCCTTCTCTTCCCTTTATTTCTTTTTGTGAAATCAGGTCAGGTTACTCTCCCAAGTTTGCTCCCTTTTAAAACATTTGTCTACTCTAGGTTGTTTGTATTCTTGGTTGAGTTTTAGGATCAGTTTGTTATTTTCTACTCAAAGCCTGCTGGGATTTTAATTAAGATTGCATTTAGTTATAGATCAATCTGAGATACATGTTATCTTAACTATATTGTTTTCTGAGCCAATTAATAAGGAATATTTATCCATTTATTTAGATCTCTCTAATCTTACTCAGCAATGTTTTACAGTTTTTTTGGTACCTTTTTTCTTTCTTTCTTTGATTTTGTCTGTTGCATTTATCTGAGAAAGGCTCTCACCATATATTCAAGGCTGGCCCCCAACTTGTGATCTGCCTTCTTCAGCCTCCTGAGTGTTGGGATAGCAAGACATCCATTAGTTTGCTTAGCATTTTATGGCCAGCTCTTTTATAACTTTTGCCAGATCTATTTCTGTATTTCTTTGTTGATGATGTGAATAGCTTTGTTTTTCAAATTTTCAGTTTCCAATTATTTGTCTTCAGTACCTAGAAAGACAATTAATATGTATTTTTACATACACACACATATTAATCTTATATCATGAAGTCTTGATAAACTGACTCCCTTCTCTTCGTAGCATTTTGTAGATCCCATTGAATTCTCTGCCTGATCCCATTGGCTAGAACCTTTCATACAGAGATTATGCTGAATGCAAGTGTTGGTAAACAGGGATATTCATTGTCCTGTTTGTGACCTTATAACACAAGCGCCTGGCCTCCTACCTGACTTAACTGGAAGCTTTTGGCAGATCTCTATAAGCTGAAGGCGATGCCTTATGCCTGTGCTCCACGTTATTTCTAGTTGGCTGAGAGATTTTATGGGAATGGATCTTTCATTTTGTCAAATACTACTTCTGCATATATGAGCTGTTCATAAATGCTTTTTTGCTAATACGGCAGAAATTTCTGCATTGATTTTTGTATCACCAAGAAATTCTTCATTCCTGTACTAAATTTTAGCTCAAGTCTTGCCTGCATCTCCTTCCCCTTTCCTAGGCCCCACGAAGACCACTGGTTGACCATTGATTGCCTCTTCTAAGCTTAGACAGCCACAGAGAACGTCAATTGACCTTTCTCTGAATGGTCTATCAGAGCTCTATCTTAGTCGCCTCACATCTGTTTGTGGTTTGCAAATCTCTTCAGTTACATGTGCAAAGATGTAGCCTCTTGCTTCATTTCTACCTGCATCTTGGATGGCTTTTTACATTCTGAGAAATTTTATTTCCAAATCTAAGGTTGGTGTGGGCTGGATCAAGATCTTCTGTGCTTAGATTAAGTTATAAGCACAGCTGTATTTCCTGAGGCACCCCAGTCTGTTGGTGTGATGGAAATGCCCCACCTTCTGGGACACCCCTTCCTCCCGTCCTTGGCCTTTAACTAAATTCCCTGCAGGAACTGTGTGACTCACCAGTGTGAGCCTGCTGAAAGCCTATGCATCTCTTTGTGCAAATCTTTCTATGCCTCAACTTGTGCACGATGTTTAGGTGAGTTCCTGCATGCTAATAAAAGTGACTACTTTCTAGAAGGGATAAACCCAAATCTGAATCAGTCTTGACTCCTGTGCTTGGATTTTTTGAAAACAAAACAAAACAAAACAAAACAAAAAACAAATCTGAACTCTGTTACTTGAGCTTTTAATTTTCATAAACCGCCTCGTGGAGAGATTTCCTTCCGTATTATAGTTTTGCCTGTAGGTCCTTAGGACCTACATTCCTTTACTCTGTTCCCCACAATTTTCTCAGCACTATCTCATTTCTGTGAAGAGTTCATGATTGTTGTGGGCTGTCCAGCTGTGAAGCCTATCCAGGGAAAGGAGTAAGACAAGTCTCTTAGCACCGAGAGCAATGACCTCAAAGTGTCTACAAATACTACTTTGAAAACATCACTATAAGTTGTTTCTGCTTTGTCTATCTCTGTATCCAGAATGTCTGCCCTTGAAGCCCTATGTCTTTCTAAGCATCAATGGGTATGAATAAGGTATTTTAAACATGAAAGTGTGTGGACAACCTGAATTGTGTGGACAGCTTCTACTGTGATGATACCAAGAAGGCTTGAAGCCACTTACAATACTCAAGAGTTTCCCAGGAAGTACTTTTTCACGTTTCATATTTGTTTCCTGATACCTGTCTTTGTAGCCCCCACGCCACCTCCTTCCTCTTTTGCCCAATCCTCCCAACCTTAGGTCTCTGCCCATTTTCTAACAGGGTGACCGACCGCAGGATACACTTGCATACTGAACGCATCTAACACTTTGGGTCTATTATGCCAAAGGCTTTAATACACCATGCAATTCCCACAGGAACTCCATGATTTGCTGGGGACAGAACATAGAGTCAGGTATCCACTGGGATGCTATTTTCCCTTGTGACCCTCTCAGTATGTGACACTAAGACACAATTCAATATTCACAGCCAGTTGCCAGTTCCTTTTAGGCCTAGGATATTAAATGATCCTCTGTATGATGAGAAAGTTGCCTTATGGCTACAGCATAAAAATTATATGTGTGTATTTCTGTGTCACTCTGCAACTGGGACCATTTTATATTTTGAGTGAATCATAGACTTTTATTAAAGTATGAGCTGGTTATCTCTTAAATGAATATTAGATTTGATTATATCAAGCAGTGACTGAATACAATGTGACCAAGGAAGCTTCAGAGAAAAATGTTGTGTATTTTCTTTTTTGTCTTGATAACAAGCTCATATCTTTTATTATGCTCAATGTTTCCAATCTTTTGCTGTTCATATCTATTCTCTCAAATTCTATCTTCTTCATAAAAAAGGTTCCAAAATATAACATATATCTTGAATTGATGAAAATGGATATTTAATATACTGAGAGTAAGCAAAAATACATTTAACCATTTACTTGACTTAAACTTTCATATCCCATACTAATGTTTATAAAACCAATAACAATCCATGGGAAGATAGCAGATGGATCATTTGTTACAGAAGAAAATGAATAAACAAGAGACATAAAAAATTTTAATAAGAATGTATTTGTTAATCATAGAGATGATGAAATAACTATTACCTTTATTGGTAGTATTAAATGCTTCAAAAAAGCTTTTAAGACATTTCATAAAGGTGGTTATACCTGAATTCATGCATTTTATATGATATGGACTAAAAAATCTTTTATTTTTATTTTATTTTATGTACATATGTGTGTGGTATGTGTGAATGTGTGTTGACTTGTATGGGCACATATATGTGTGTATGGAGGCCTGTGTTATGAAAGGTTTCTGGTCCCGGGCACCAGATGTCCAGACCCACAGACCTCCAGTCTGCTTAAGCCCCCCAAAATGTTCAGACACTTAGATTTACTTCATGCTGTTTGGTCTATGCCTTAGACACATTGCTAGCTGCCTCCTTCATCTTAACTCAACCCATTTCTATTAATCTGTCCTGCCATGTGGCCCATGACTCACCTGTGTTCCTTACATGTTTTTTCTTTGGGTGTCCGGCTTGATCTGTCTCTGACTCCATCTTTCCTTTCCTACCTATTCTGATTCCCCACCTACTTCTTCTATGGTGCCTGTCATTGGCCAAAACAGCTCATTTATTTAAATATTGATATGCACAGTATGTGGAAAGACATTCCCACATCATCTCCCCATTTCTGTCTAATCAAAAAGGAAGGTTTCAATTTTAGCATGACAAAATTATATATAACAAAGTAGCTATCAAGCAAGAATTACAGTTACAATATTTAGTCTATTTGTATTTAGCAAAATTAAAGAAAATACTCTATCATCTGCCTTATCATTGTGAATCTAAAGTTTCATATCCAATATACCTTTTAAAATAGCAAAGAAAAACTATACCTTTAACTATAACTATCTAATCTTCAGCTACATCAAAGACCACAGAAGGATATATTTACCCAAGTAAACAGGAAGTACAAGCAACTTCCAAAATCTAGAAATGACAGAGATGATACCTATTTGCCTCGACAGTCACCTGAAGTTCCTTTACAAAGTTGGAGCATCCATCTTCAGCCTACAGGCCCAGAGTCTCTTTTCATTTCAGTGAAGCAGGAAATCTCCCCTGCTCATTCTGGTATAGTTCATCAGTCGCTTCTCGTGTCCTGAAAAATATTTGACAGTTTTCTCTGCAAAGCAGGAACCTGAAGGATCATCTTGGCTTGTTCTGCCAAAGTACAGAGATCACTTTCCTATGGAACCTGCATGTCCAGTTTAAACAGCATACTGTCAAGCAGTCAATACAAGAACAGGTTCTTGCCACAAAGAAAGTAAACTCCACATGGAGTTTCTTTGATGCCCATTTTTCTCTTGAAGTAGATTGGTGCTGCCAGGAGCAGATCTGTCTCACTGTCCAGAAAAGTCTAAGTTATTAAAATAATTTTAAATGCCATATCCTATAAGTCTTAGAAGTGTTTGAAGATTACCTATCTAATTGAAATAAATCCTTGCATACCTAAAAAAAATCCTAACTAACATAACTATAAGTTTGGTTATCATAAGTGACTATTAATCTGCATTTCTAAATTATACATTACAATTTTAAATCAGTTACATGAGCATCATACCTTAAACAAGAGTAGAAAAATACACACAGCATAACAAAGTTGACCTTAAATTTGTATCAATAAACCAAAATCCATACCAGTGTAAAACATTTTGAGATTAACAGCTGATTTTTGGATTAAAGTAAATTCAATAATTAATTTTTTTAAATCACTCATGTACCATATCCCCTTTTTCTTCTTGGAAAGAGATTAATTATAATCATTAACCATTTATAATGAAAACAAACATTTGTAAACAATATTTTGGGAATTTGGGTGTAGTTTTTCATTACTACTTCCTGCTGATTAGGGGGTATTGGCAATCTTACAGGTTCTTGAGACTGGATCACCTTAGTCTGTAGCCCTGATGCTGGTGTGACCATTTCTTCCCATCTGAGAATTTTCAGGTAGTCTTGGTTGATGAAACCATATTTGCCTGGAAGCAATCCACAGATTCTCATCTTCTGTGGAAACAAAAGCAGAACTCTTCCAAAGCAATAAATCATTAGGCACAAATTTCAAAATCAAGATACCTTTAATATATATATTCTCTTTTAACTTAGCAAACTTTACAATCCATTGTCTTTCTGCAGTTAGCTCATTAACAGTTAAAAAATTAAATAAAACACAATAATAACCATAATCCAGAGTCTGTGCTATTTTCCATCTTTACGTAGCTTATCATATTTTTATAGTCTATTTCTCTTTTTTACAGACTTTCTCTATCTTCTTTCTTTTCTCTCTGAAGCTTATGTACATTTTACATACATTGTAACCCATTTACAGTTTTTCTTTTAAAAAAATCTGAATCTGTTTTATTGTGAATCTTTAATCATTTTTCAACCAAAAGAGCTTTTAAAATACTCCCACCCTCTTAAAGAGCCACACAATTTTGGCAGAAAAAGCTGAGTCAGGAAGTTCTCTTAAAGGGGCTCCATCTCTGTTCACCACACCAGCAAACAGAGCAGACCCAAGAAATGCTGTTATTAAGAAACTGTCTTTGACTCTGTTTCCTTTTTGTTCAATAAAAACGTAAACCTTAAATCAATCATATGCTACTGAGTCTTCTGTGAGACTTCAGAAATTGGCCTGGTTGCAGCTTATGTTCCCTGCCATCAGTCCACCGCCATTTTGAATGTGGCCCAAATGCACGCCATCTCTGTACAATGACCCACTTCAGATACACAATTTGAAAGCTGCTTTGGCTCAGTTTCTGTGATCTAGAGCTCTTTCTAAAATTTCTTAGGCTTTATGTGGGTGTTCAGCCCACCCAGGGACGCCATCTGTTACAATAAGGTTTCTGGGCCCCATGCAGGTGCAAACTACAACTAAAACCCAACATATATAAGGTACATCATACATTTCTAGAATATGGTAGATTGTGGGGTGTATAAATTATTTCAAAACTGTTCATCTGGGATAGATGATCTGGGTAATGCCTTTCCATATGCTGTGGGCTTCAGAATGACTTGTTTTGAAAATCTTAATATGTGATTCTTTGTGGGGATATTTTCAAATATAATAAGAACAGCCTGAGATCTCAGAGGGATCCACCTCTTCCAGTCTTTGTTTTGTTTTTTTCGAGACAGAGTTTTCTGTGTAACAGTCCTGGCTGTGCTGGAACTTGCTTTGAAGACCAGGCTGCCTTTTAACTCTCAGAAATTCTCTTGTCTCTGCTTCCCAAGTGCTGGGACTAACAGTGTGAGCCATGGCTTCTTCTGCCATTTTATTTTCTCTTTAAGCCTATGTATATATATTTTGAACACATTCTAAACCATTTAGACTTTTTAAAAAAACTGTCTCTACTGTATATTTATTTCTTAACTTTTTCTGTCTCTGACCACAACTTTGCTTGGCTAGGGTGACTGACTCCACCCAGATTCTTCTACTTCTTTCTGTTTCTGAACACACCTTTAAACTGCCAAGGTCCTTGGCTTAGGATTAAAGGTTGGTAGGATAGATGTATGGCTCCATCCAGCTCCTAGTCTAGCTTCATAGAATTTAGCTTTTTATCCCAGGTACTCTGGGGAATTTTAGGGCCCATATAATCACCAAGTAAAGCTTTGACATCTGCTGCTCATTAACTCCATTTAAGTATTTGGCATCAGGGCCTCTTAAAAGACTCATAAGTGTTTTGCCTCTAAGGCTGAATCAGGAAGCTTCTCTTTAAAAAGCCAAGCCTGTTTGCCTCCAACAAATAGAGCTGATCTAAGAAAACACTGCCACTAGGAAGCCATCTTTGATTCTGTTCCCTTTTTGTCCTTATGAACAGAAACATTAAATACACCATTTACAACTTTTTGCTTATATTGAGGGTCCTGTGAGACTTCAGGAACAAGCCATTTTACACCTTAAGCTGTGCTCCAAAAGCCCACCATTGTAGCCCAAGCCCACATGCCTCACCAGGGTATCTCTGTATCATGGCTCATGTGAGAGACACAACTTGGAAGTTGCTTTTGGCAATTTCTGTGCTCTAGACCATTTTTAAAGCTTCCTATGGCTTTATGTGGGTATATTTTCTCCATGTGGGGCTGCCATTTGTAGGTAGAGGTTTCTGGCCGGGGACTTTCAGACCTAGCCTCAAAGTTTAGACCCAAAGATCCACAGGCCTGCAGGGACACACAGATGCTTACATTAATTTTAGGCTGATGAGCCTAAGACCCAGGCATATAACTTGCTAACTCTTTACCCTTAAACTAACCCATGATTCTTATCCTGTTCAGCCATGCGGCTTGGTACCTTTTCTCAGAGCAGTATAGTTGTCCTCTGCATCTTCTGGCATGCCTGGAAACTCTGGAGTCTCTGTGGGATTTCTGCTCTGTTCTTCCTCTTCCCAGAGTTTTCTTAGTCTGGTAGCCCTGCCCATACTTCCTGTCTGCCTTTGGCCATTCAGTGCTTTTTATTAAACTCATAGGTGGGACAACTATTTACAATGTAAACATCATAAATCCACTACAGTTCTGAGCATTTTTTTTTAGGGTTATAGTTACTATCACCCCCCCAACACACACACACACACACACACACACGCCATGCCCCCCCCCCAACCCCCATCTCCCATCTGCCTCTTCTGATCCATCAGCCAGCAAAGAGGAACGTTCTGGCTTGGGTACACTCTGTACTTTGCTAATCCAGTAGGTCGGGTCCTCTAGGCTGAAGCATGTTTCCATCAGCACCAACCACTGATGCAGAGCAGGGAAGGCCTCTGGTCAGCAACATAGAAACTCAGGGACAATGGTGTATGTGGGGACTATCTCCTCAGACAACCAATTCTACCTATTTGAAAATTAAATGGCAGCATTTACAGAAAATGCTACATTGGATATATAGTCTTTGCTGCTAAGTGAAGATTCTTGTCATGTGTGGCACTTGAATGAGCAGTGTTCCCCTTAGGTTCCAGGAACTGAAGACTTGCTCCCCTGTTAGTGGTGCTTTTGCGGGGGAGGGGGAGGTATGGGAAATGTGGCTTTGCCACGGGAAGAGTGTTACTGGAGGTGGACTTTGAGATTAAAAGCTTCCAACTGCATCAAGTTCACTCTCTCTGATTCAAGTTTGTGTTTGAAGCAATTTGCTCCCAGCTCCTGCCGCCATGTCTCCTTGTCATGATGAACTCTTACCTTTCTGGCACTATAAAGACAAAATAAACTCCTCCTAGAAGTTACCTTGGTCACAGTGTTTTATCCCAGAAAAAAAAGAGTAACCCATACACCGTATAAAACTCCTGTCTCCAAAAACAATCTAAGGCTCCCTTCTAGGACTTATGGTACTGAAATAAAGCTTGATTGGTATGTGCATAGTGGATGTCCTGTCCTTGTCTGGTTTAAAGAGTGGAAGGCAGGGTTATAGAATGAGAGCTGGGCAGGACAGTCTCCTAACCAATTTCTTTGACACAGTTGGCTAGAGAACAATTCTCTTAAAAGAACTTTATTTCATAGTTGAGTTTCACTATAATCTTATGGTTGGTTTATGTTGAGCACTGTGAATCCATTATCGCACCTGGAAGAGAATTACTCTAGACAAGCCCCACAGAGCAGCTTAAGGGTAATGCCACCCTCATGCACTGAAGAGACAAAGCAAGGAGTGTGAGTGTGTATGAGTGTAGGTGTCCCACCTTCAGAGGTGTCAGAATAACACAGAGCTGAAGAGGACTCCGTAGCTATGCCTACTCAGGTCCTGGCCCCACCTTTCTAATTTACAAACTCAATAACTCTGGGAAAATGCCTCTAACTTTATAAATTTCTGCTTCCCAGTAGCAGAGAAACAAACAATCCTTTCAGAGATTAAAGATGATATGGTTTTCATCATGTTTTCACAACATGGGTGATGACAGGTCATCAATAAATCAATACTATGTCTTGACCTAGAATGCATAATACAGTATGGCACTGTGTTGAAAGGCATGTTTTCTAGATATCAAATACTAGTTTCTTGCAATCTAGCCTGACTCCCCTGAGGTTCTTCTCAAGTAGGCCTCAATGTCGGTCTATAAAGACATTACTGATACATCCAGATTAAAGGTGTGGGCTACTACTATTTGGTAGTTAGCCTTGAACTCACAGAAACACAGAAAGATCTCTTTCTCTGGAGTTATAGGATTAGTGGCATAGGTCACCACTCCTAGTCTTTCCCCGAGTGAGTTACCACTCTCTGACCCTCTGTGAGTAGATTTGTTTTCTGATATTCTAGACTGGTTTTTATTAAATATATAACATATCACCACAGCATGTATGTCTGTGTGAGGATGTCGGATCCCTAGAGGTAGAATTACAGGCAGTTGTGAGCTGCCATATAAGTGCTGGGAATTGAACCCAGGTTCTCTGGAAGAACAGCCAGTGCTCTTAGCCACTGAGCCATCTCACCAGCCCCCTAAGGCAGCTTTTTAACAGCTCAAAACCATATCCTTTGGACCTATCCCTAGCACCATTTAGAGTACTGGCTTGGAGTTTCTCAAGACAGCCCAAATATTTATTATTTGTTCAGACAAAGCACAGAGATCGGGCCTCTACCTCAGCCTCTGTAAGTAGCAGGACACTATTTTCAGTGTGTGCCCATGAACTCCATATGTTTCACAAGGACCAACCCTTCCCATTGTGTTCTTTGCTACTTCCCCTGTGTCCACTTCTCCCCGTAATAATCTCAGTTGTCTCAAAACATTGACGTTGGACTTAGTTTGGCCTGGATTCTTCTCTGTTGCAGTAGTGTACTGCTGATTAAAATCGGTAGTTGCCAGTTTAACTAGTGACAGACTCCTTTATCTTGGACACCTCGTCAAACCTTTCCAGATGCCTCAGTTTCATCCTATATAAAATAAAAGATAGTACCAATCTATAGAGTCATTGCAAGTTCTCAGTAAACTAGTATATAGTAATTACTGTACTTAGGATAGTATGTGTTCTCTATTTTTATTACCACATCAGCTGTTTAATGCTGACAAGATATACCTATTAAAATCTAAAAATGTCTATATTTGACAGAGTGAAGACAACTGGATGAAAGTAATGAATATGACTTTTCAACTAGTCAGTTATTGACTAACAATAAGGTTTTATGGTAGGACCTGCAGCTACTGATCTGGAATACAATCAACTGCTATGCAAACCACAAATGTCAATACATTTTAGATGGAACCCAATAAATATTATCTTGCAGCAAATTCCTTTACAAAACTAATTCTTGAAAGCTACACAGGTCAGCTTGCATTTCAAATGTAACAAAATCCTCTGTGGGATTTACTAAATTGTGTAGTTATTAATGACACCAAAAGAGTGTGACGTGTCCACATCTGTGTATTTGATTGTCAAGTTGCCCAAGGACGTAGGTGTGGGAGAACTTACGGAATGAAAGATTTATGAGTTACAGTTTCTTCCTTGATAACTGAGCAACAGCATGAGACTGAATAGAAGATCATGTTCCCAAGCCCTTTCTCCAGTAGAGAGATTTTACACGGCAGGTATCCAGCACAGAGGACAACATTCAGCCTGCTGTAGTCTGCAAGGCAAAGGAATGTGGTGGTCTAATGTGTGGGTCCACTCAACCGCTAACACTCTCCCAGGAGTAGCCTCAAACAGTACTCTCTCACTTAGTGTCAGAACTTCTCAGCTCAACAGGGAAAATCTCGAACAGGCTTTCTTGCTGCTGTTGCTGTGTTGGCTTGAGTCTGTTGTAGAGTAAGGAATTCTAACAAAATTATTTCTACTTACTACATTTTGTTCAGTTCCTTTTCTGTAGGTATATCTTTCTATTTAGATTTATAAGAATGGTAGGGAATAATTGTGAATCATTGACATTTGGGGGAAGGCTGCTGGGGAGTGAGCCTGGGCCTTACCTATGCTAGGTAAGTATTTTATGATTGAGATATAATGCCAGCCTGTACCAACATTTGAAGGTCAATCTTATCTGGGAGATAAACAATCCTGTTAGTGGGATTGCTTCTGTAATGCCATGAGCCTGTAAGAAGTTCTAAAAGGAATAGGTAATTGAGAGTTTTTTTTTTTTTTTTTAAAGTAGAAAACCAGAGGACTTTCAGTTAACTGGGGAGGTTATTTGGGTCAGATATGCAACTTATTTTGGGTGGGGGGGTTGTTTCAGAAGACTATTTCACGTCACACTTGTTCTGGTGTTAAGAGGAAAGTAATCCTGTAGACTAAAATCCCCATAAAGCTGGCCTTCCTGTTCTTATCACAGAGCTAGACCTTTGGGTGCTGGTTGAGGTACTAAGGGGATTAGTATAATAAAGATAAGTAGCCAGTCATCTCCCATGTTTTATTCTTAGCATCACCCTTGCACAGGATTTTTCTTTCATTTTCCCAAATTCCCTACCCTTCTCCAAAGAGTTGTTTCTTCTCTTCACATTGGCTTAGTGATTGACAGCCTAGGATTGCATTCTTTTGAAATTTGATTTCCTTTATAACTAAAAAACCTCTGAATGTTGCCAAGACCATTATCTCCCCCAGCATTAAAACAATAACAAAATCTAAATAAAACACAGTAGTAAGATAGGCCGATAGGGCCAAGGAAATTGGCTCAAACCAGTTGCCAAGGCATACATTGAGGACATAGCAACAGGCACTGCCCAGAGTTCCTGATCACCTGGGATTTGCCTAACGACAGATGCTGTCAGATCTCTTGATGGTGTCCAGCCAATGAAAGATGGTCACACTATCACCAGATCACGATACAGCCTGGGTGCTGGGAGAAGGGCTCTTCCCATTGTTGAATAAGTTAGCCCTTTGCTTTTCAACTGATTCCCAGGGTCCCTGGGGGTCTGTGACACTAACCTTGTGCTTCCTCACCCCCTCCCCTGAGGGACCCAGCAACAAACCACAATAATTTCTTAGCTAGAAGTAAAAGAGAGAAATCTGAATACTTAGCCTTTTTTGAGGCTTTAATGTAACCTTTGATAGGTGATTACTAAAAGCAATAGTGAATAGGGATCAGACCACCTTATGCGGTAAGTAGCATACTTACATAAAAACAGTGGCTGTCTTCTAGGAACCTGCCTGGCAACTGATTTAAACTATGCTCCTGTGAGTAAGATCCCTGAGCAATGGCACTGGGAAGAATTGCAAAGCTTAGAAACTTAGAGTTCCAATCCAAAAATAACCATGTTTTTAACAGTCCAGTCAAATAGTTTGGTCCCATTTTTAGTACCTAGTCATACCCCTTTCTCCCTTGGTTCACCTTGCTCTTTTTAAGCATGACAGTATTGATTCCTGGGGCCCTTGCACTTGATCACTGTTTTCTTACCCAAGTCCCTGCTCAAAAATTTGAGCTGTGCCTTCTCAAACATCATGACACACATTTATGTTATTATGTTCCAAATAGCTTCCAGTGCTGCTGGGATATCTTAGTTCAGGCTCTCCATGAAACAAGGGCCCAAAGAAAACAAAGTTCTGTGTTAGTGCTCTGATTGGGGGTGCAATCCCGGAGGAAAGAAGAGAAGCAGAGAAGGAGGTAAGAGACTGGGAACATCCAATGCTACTGTAGGATGCTGGTGACCTCATTCTCAGAAACTGCTGCCGGTGGCTGAACTCCAGTGTGTCTTCTGATTCCTTCCCATCTCTACTTCTTGAGTGTCTACATGCTTCTTTGGGTACTAACTCTCCTGCACTGTCCTGTTGTGTTATGTGCTCCATTAGTACAGCACTGGCAAAGCCATTCTGAATATGCTAGGAACTGCTGCAGCTGGATTTTACAACCAAGAGGACAGTAGCAGTTAGTGCCAGCACAGACCTGGGAGGCAGATGGGGCCATGTAGTTGTGAGATAAGAAGAAATTTGTCTACTATCCCAACCTTGATAACTTACTTGTATATTATCTTCTCCCACTTTGGGAAGAATAGGGAGTGTTTTGTTCGGTGCCAGAGATAGTTAAAGGTATCAGAAGACACAAAGATTGTCACCATCTTACAGATAAAAAAATTAGAAAGAAAAATAACTTTATAGGTAACATCTAAAATAACAGCGAGTATTAGATTTCTAGAATTTGGGGCTTTAGTATTCAAAAACAGCCCCTATGAGATAGAAGATAAACCCCTGTGATGAAGGTACCATGTATTTTAGACACAGGGCCCAGAGGCTTTTGAGCTAGAACTGACCTGAAAGCCTGTTCCTTGAAGACTTGCTTTCATGGTGCTAGGAAGCACCATGCCAGTTTCAAAAGGAGGGAAAAACTAACAGTTCTACCCAGAGATGACACCTTTTAACTAGAACAATGGTAAACAAGGCATGTTAACTCCAAGGATTCAGTGTAACACACATACATTGGCAGTTACTACAGCTATCTAATTGGACTTAAGACCTTCTCAAGAGGAAGGACATCAAGCCTGATACTGGAAACTGCGCTAAGTACCCAGAGCTAGTGAAGTCATGAAACTCGAGGAACCAGTACCATACCTAACTATGTTCTAAATAGTCATCATCATATGCAAAGATGAGTACAGTCTTCACCTCTCATCAAGGAAACTTCTCTTTCCAGCAGATGGATACCATTATAGAAAACCACAACCAATCAAAATGCAGAGTTTTGGACCCCACCTAAGGCTCAGGGATCATTACAGAAGAGGAGGTGGGAAGATTGTAAGAGCCAGAAGAACAAAGTCTGCTGTGAGACTGTACCTTCTAGAAACCTCTGAAGCTACACCTAAAAAGTCTCAACATGGCCCCCTTAACAAGACCCAAGCAAGAGTGACATCAATAGACATGTTAACACTGATTGGGAAAGCTCATGGGACCTCACCCTTGTAGTTTTAAGGTAAGAACTATAGAGAATTCTGGAGTGGGAAAAATAGTCTTCCTCAGGGAAGAACATATTAATTTAATATCCCATACCAAATGGTCAGCCCTGAAAACATATGCATGCAAGTAACATTATATAGAACGAACAGGTCGTATTTAGGTATATATATGCATGTGTGTGTGTGTGTGCATGTCTGTGTGCGTGTGTGCGTGTGTGTGTGTGTGTGTGTGTGTGTGTGCATGTGTGTGTGTCTGTGCTGTGTGTGTGTGTATCACTTAGTAAGATGCCCATTTTCCTTACATTAATTTTGCCAATCCATAGGCATTAGAAAATCTGTCTTCTGGGTTTTCTTTAATTTCCTTCTTCCATGTTTTAAATTTTTCACTGTTAGAAGTCTTTCAGTTTCTTGGTTAAGTTTACCACTGGGTTTTTGAAGCCATTATAAATTAAATTGCTTTCCTGATTTTCTTCCCAGAATATTCATTTTTGGGTAAATAAACATACCAAATTTATGAATAAATAAGTACAAAGAATTAATCAGAAAACAGAAAGTTCACAAAATGGGTCCTCTCAATCTCTCTCTTCATTCCTTACAGAAGTTAGACAAAAGTCAAGACAGGAGTAGTTATTTCTAAGACATCTTGTGTCTTTTTTTGAGATTATAATATAATTACATCATTTCTTCTTTCCCCTTTCTCCCTTCCAAAGTCTCCCATGTGTCCCATAACATATCTAATTATTGTCCACATAAACAGTACAAACAATTTCAGAATTCACATGGAAACACAAAGACCCTTAGTAGCCAAAGCAGTCCTTCAAAAAAGACCACTTACTGGAACTGTCGCCACATTGACTTCGAGTTACATGACAGAGTCACAGTCACAAAACAACAAGGCACTGGCATAAAGAAGACACAGAGTTCAATGGAACAGAATAAAGGACACAGAATTAAACTCTTATAGCTACAACATGATTTTGACAAAGATGTCAAAAAATAAAATAAAATAAGATAAAAACACACATTGGAGAATGTAGTAGGATTGTGTTCTGTTCAGTTGTAAATAATTGTTCTGCCTACTGGTTTAATAAAAACACTGATTGGCTGAAGGCAGACAGGAAGTGTGGGTGGAGCAACCAGACCAAGAAAACTCTGGGCACAGGAAGAGCAGAG
The DNA here is from genome assembly GCA_033318265.1 of Phyllotis vaccarum. Taxonomy (NCBI): domain Eukaryota; kingdom Metazoa; phylum Chordata; class Mammalia; order Rodentia; family Cricetidae; genus Phyllotis; species Phyllotis vaccarum. Next base: position 26,118,285 of record JARWLC010000002.1, on the reverse strand, counting down.
ACAGAGAAGACAGCAGATGTAGAGGACGACTATGCTGCTCTAAGAAAAGGTACCAAGCCACGTGGCTGAACAAGATAAGAACCATGAGTTAGACAAAGAGCAAGAACTAATTAACAATATGACAGAGTCATAGGCTCATCAGCATAAAATTAATATAAGCATCTGTGTGTTACTGTAGGTCTGTGGGTCTGCGGGTCTGGACCACAGGCCAGACAGGCCAGAAACTTAATACTACAGGAGAAAAGACATCCTATTCCACAAATAGTCATGGGAAAATTTAGATGTCCACACATATAAGAATAAAGTTACAATATTACCTCTCTTTCTGTCCAAAAATCAACTCAAAATGTATCAAAGATGTCAGTCTGAGCAGAAAGTCTGACTGTGTTAGAGGAAAACACAGTCAAACACTTGAAGATCTGGTCAGGGGCAAGGAATTTCTGAAAGGGATTCTAATAACTCAAGAAGTAACACTGACAATTGACAAATGTGATTGCAGGAAATTTAAAAAAGACTCCTTCGCAGAAAAGGAAATAATCTGTCAAGTAATGAGATATCCTACAGAGTGGGAGAAAATCTTGGTCATCTGTACATCTGACACAAAATTAATATTCAGAATAGTTAAGAACCTCAAAATAAAATTAAAAGAATCCAAACAAGAAGCCAAAAATGGCTCAGTTGGTACAGTGTTGAAGCATTAGGACCCAAGTTCGGATTCTCAGTACCTATGTAAAAGGCTGATGTGGTGGTGCACCTCTAGCCTCAGTGCTGGGTGGGAGAGGGAACAGGCTGTGGTTGAAGGATCTCAGGAGCTGGCTGGCCAGCCAGGTCAGCCAAGCCAGGCTAGATTGGCAAGCTCCAGTTACAGTGAGGGGTTCTGTCTCAAAACCCAAGATGAAGACTGGCTGAAGAGTATACCCAGTGATCTCTAGCCTTCACACACACACTCACCCACACAAGCGCGCACACACACAAGCACACACACATACACACACACACAAGCACACACACACATACACACTCACACAAGCACACACAAGCACACACATACACACTCACACACACAAGCACACACACATACACACCCACACACACACTCACCCCCCACACACACAAGCACACACACATACACACTCATGCACACAAGCGCACACACATACACATTCACACTCACACACACACACACACCAACAACAACAACAATAACCCCCTCATCAGCTAAACTAACAAACAGGGTAATGAGGTGAACAGACAGTTCTTAAAAAATAATCTATAAATGACCAATAAATATATTTTAAATGTTCAATCTATTTAGTTCCAAGAGAAATGCAAATTAAAACTGTACCAAGATTTTATCTTACCATAGTCACATAAAGAAAAAATTAACAGCAAATACTGGTATGAATTTAGGAGAAAGGGAACAAATGTTGGTGGGAATGTAAGTTTGTGCAGCAAAATAGAAATCAGTGATGGGTATTTCTCAGAAATGTAAGGATGAAACTGATGTTTGGCTCATATATATACATATACATATATATCATTTCTAGGGATATATACAAAGGAACCTAAGTAAACCCCAAGGTCCCAGTCCTTGGTTTCTCCTTGTGTCATGGTCTGCCTTCTGTGCACATCTTTTCCTCTTACCCCTCCTTCATGCTGTCCCGATTGTCCACTATAACCCATTTGCCTCTTTAAAGATCCTGTGTGTAGTTGTACAGTCACATGCTTAGATTCCAGGGGTTCTTTTGGGACAGTATTCAGGGGAAATGTGTGAGTTCATAACACCAGTTCTTCAAAACTTGATTTTACCAAATGTGGGGTAATATTCTCTTCTTCTCCTTGGCCCTTGACTAAAATCACTAAAGTATGTCAGAGTAAGTCACAGAAAGACCCAGAAATGAAAGAAGTTTTGTATCAAGTAAATAAAAGGCATTATCATCCAACTAAGGTTCATTGTTTAAATTATGTTTATTTATGCCAATGCAAAATACAATAAAACCACGTTAAAAAAAAACAACCATTTCACCTTCATGTAACATAACTCTTCAGTGAACAGAAGCACTACTGTTAATGTTTTGGCCTTTTCAAGGTCCTGCCTTGGGTCAAAACAGTATTTGGAGAAAGAACAAGGTCTTCCTAATACACACATGAAAGAAACTTCTATTTTTCTAAAAATCTCATTTCAGCAACAACATAAAAATAGCACAAACAGCGCCGTGTATGGAATCAGTACTGCCTTACTCCTGGGAATGCAGCTCCAGAGTGCTCCAGACTCCAAGGTCCTGGGACCATCTCAGGGATCCAAGGAGCTCTTAGGATTTCTCTTTTTTAAATTTAGCTGTGTCTTCCCTAACTGACTGATTTACCTGAGTTATTTAAAAACCAGAAAAGAAAGACTCCAGACAATCAAAACTTATATAGACATATCTGGGAGGCATGAAGGAGTTCTGGGACTAAGCTGACAATTCAGAGGACAGCCATGAGGCCTCCACTAACACAAAGTCATTCTCCCAGCGGATAATTCACGTGACTATCCAGTCAAGGCAATGGACACTGCACAGGAATACAGCAGCTGGCCCACATTCCAGGGCCCCAAGTGCTATTTGCTTTATGTCAGTATACTTTCAAACTAAGATAGTTATACCATAACTAACACAATCCTTCTATCATTTTACTGACAAAAGAATATCATGCAGTAGAGAGAGCAAAGGGCATCTGTCCCCAGTTCTGCCTGTCCTCTCAGCTCCTCTGTGGAGATTCAGTGAGAGCGAAGTGCTTCGTAATGCAGCAGGATCCATAAGAAATGAAGGCCTCCAGAGACTTCCTTTCCAACCCACTACTGGATTGCTGATTGCTGGGGTAGATTTTGTAACGTGGTTTTACTTTTTAGAGCAAGTCAGTGGCTACACATCCACCCCCATGCAGCTGGCTTATAGATGCTGGGTGGTGCGGATGGGGTAGCAATGTCCTGCCAGCTGGAAGAAGACTCCATTGGGACATGTTTGGTGTAAAGCCGTGTGACCTTTTATTCTATTTACCCCAGGTTCCTTTTATATTCCTGAATATTTTTTTTTTGATAAGCTAAAAACTTAATGTTATTTTTAGACACTTTGATATGACAAGTGTGGAGTTTTGAAGACTATGAAACTGAGTGAAATAATTAAAAAATATGAGTGAAGAGGAGGGAAGGAAACTGAGCTCACAAAATCCATATCTTCACTTTTACAGGCAACATAATTTATGAATTACTTCTTCCTCAGCTGGGAAACAAAGCACTTGTTTGTGTATATGACTTTTAAGTATGTACAAATCTAGGCAATTACTAACATTCAATCTTCCACTGGGGATATTACAGGAAGAACTGTATTCTTTCTGCTGAGGGGAAACCAGAATCTCATTTCTCACACTTAAAAAAAATCACCTAGAATGATGTGGCACAGATTTAATCCCAGCACTCAGAAGGCAGAGGCAAGTGGCTCTTTATGAGTTCAAGGCCAGCCTGATCAGTTCCAGAACAGCCAGGACTTTGTAGAAGGACCCTGCTCAAAGAACCAAAAACCAAACCAACCAACCATACAAACAAAATCCTTCAGGAAATGAGAGATTTTCTGCAAATTTAGAAAAAGTGGCCAGTGTGGGTACATAACAGAAGCATAAGAACTCCGTGACTTTGCAGAGACAAAGACTTTAGGTAGCTGGATTCAGGAAGGAAATGAGATTCTAATTCTGAACATTTTTCACATGCAAATCAAGTCTCCATGAATCATTTTGATGATTTTTTTTTTTTTTTTGGAGCCATCAGTTCAACAGAGTTCATTCTTCAAGTGATCTTGAATCCCCCTCTTCGCTTAGGCTATTCTTCTTTTGATTGTTTTGACCCGACAACAGTGTCTCATTTTCATGCTGAGAATGACTGATCTCCAAATGACCTATTATTAACCTAAGTCAGCCTGCTTTTGAAGCAACAAAGAAGGACAAACAGTGCATTAACCTTTAACACCAGTGAGGTTGACTTTCTCTGGCCAAAGTAGGTTTGTCTACCCATCTGTAGAAAGGCCCACCTTGTGCTTTTCCCTGTGTTTGTAGGTCACATTCTTAAAAGTGCTGGTGGACCCTCTGTACAATGGATTGGTACCCTAAAGGACAGAGAGAAAAAGGTTCAAAGAAAGAAAATACATTTTGCCATTATTACCACTTTAAATGTTTGCATTACAGTTCAAATTGGAGAATCAAGCTTAATTCTGGAAGCTATTCAGATGATTTTGATAAATTTTAAACGTTATTTAACTTTATTTCATTTTTGTGTGTGGTGCATGTGTATGCTCATTTCTAAAATTATTATTTTTTATTTTATTGTACTTAGAAGAAGGGCATTCACGTGATAGTGTGCCTGCAGAGATCAGAGGGTACCTTGGAAGCCAGTTCTACCCTTCCTTCATGTAGGTCTTGAGAATCAAACTGAGTTCATCAGGCTTGGTCACAAGTTTTGTTACCCCAAAGCCATTCTCCTTTATGGGTTGCCTTAGGTTTTAAAACTTAACCAGGAGCTCACCAATTTGGCTAGACTGGCTGGCTAGTAATCCCTGGGCAGTTTGTGGAAGGAACACCCACACACCCCCTCCTATACTCTGGGAAGAAGCCCAATTAACTCAGTGGTCCTCTAGAATAAACACTGATGGAACTGTGCCTGGTTTGTCATGGGACTTTAGGAGGAAGAGAAGATACAGTTTACAACTTCCCAGGGGAAGGAATTTTATCTACAACTGGACAAAACAAAATTGTATTTGTTTTCCGAAGAGCTGAAGGAAACAAGAACATCTTCTGACCTCCCCTACCTTGCCCTTGGGTTCACAGTGGCTTGCCTCCTGAGTGACAACCATTCCTGTACAGCTGCTGCTTTGAGCCAGTGTGCTGTGTTGCCTTTGGTCACATGACTTCAGAGAGACAGATGCATGCTCTGAGAGCAAAGAGAAGTAATTCCTTGGCTAGAGTTCACGGTGGGTGAAAGCCAGGTTACTACACTGCCTCTACTCCTAAGATCAGTCTGGACAGTTAATCCAGCTGCCTGAAGCAGTAAGAACTTTTAAAGATTAAGACAAACTTATGTGATGTCAGGTAGGTGTAGAGTCTCATTGGCAATAAAATTCAGAAAAAGTTTTATAGCGTTTAAGGACTAGAAATTACCTGGGAAAGTAGTCAATTGAAGAGACAAGATTGGAAAACATGAGCAGCAGGTGGGCAATGATAGCTGAAGCCTATGCTGAAGAGATAGGGCAGATAAGGAATAGGAAAAATAAACTGGCTGTGATCCAGGCCAGCTTAGGTTTTTGTAGGACTGGATACTTGTAAAATACACCTACTTTCCACATGCAATAGAATTATGAATGTGTGTGTACGTGCATGTGTGTGTGTGTATGCATGTGTGTATGTGTGTGTGCGCAGATATGCTTGTCTGTGTGTGGCATGTATAGGGGGCAAGAGATCAATGCTGGGTATCTTTCATTGACCTCCTTCTTAGAGACAATCTCTCAGTGCTGTGGAACGCACCATTTTGGCGACACTGGCTGGTCTGTGAGTCCCAGGATTTGCCTGTTTCTAAGCCCCCAGCACTAGAGTTGCAGATTTGAGTTGCTGGGTCTGGCTCTTACATAGGTGTTAGGGCTATGAACTCCGGTCTTCTTGCTTGCAAGCTTTACCCACTGAGCCTTCTCCATAACCCCACAAAATAGATTTTATAGTGCTCTAAAGGGGATGACTCAAGTTTCAAGAGATAGGGCAACACAATGTTATTTTGTAGATAATCATTCACTTCTGTGCCATTTTTATTTATTTTTAAACTACTTCATTTACTCAAGTCTAGAATAGTTCAGGGATCCCTTGTGTAGGGTCAAGGGATTAAGATCCTACCCTAGTAGAAAGTATGTAAACTGTAGAAGAAAGAGTGTTCACCTTACTACTGAGGTGTGGAAGGAGGATGTCTGACTTCAGTGATCAGAGTTCAGGAGAATGGGCTAGGTTGGGCTTTGTGAGCAGGTATGGAAATGACCAGTGCCATATTCATTATTGACCTCCATTTGTGGGATGTCCAGTTGAGACTCAGGCTTAAGGCCTGATCTGTAGTGGGTGAGTGTCCACATTTAGACAAGGCCAGTTTTCTCTAAGTACGTAAGGTGATCAGGCAGATTTTCTCCAGAATATCGAGGCCCTGACCTAAGCCTGGATTCTGGAAAGCAGGTGGCACTTTTTTTTTTTTTTTTTTTTTTTTTTTTTTTTTTTTTTTTTTTTTTTTTTTTTTTTTTTTTTTAGCTTTGAACAAAAGCATTAACTAGAAAGCTCCACCATTGATCCACAGCTTCCTGAACTACTGCCTAACTGCAGACCCGATTTGCTTAGCACAGAACATAACCGATGTATGGTTATGCTAGCCCCCCCCCCAATAGGCACATATACAAGTTAATGACTTGTCATCCGAAGGTGATGTCTAATCAAAGATGAATTTAAATATCTTCCATTTGTATTTTCAGAAGAAAAATGCTGAGTTTTTTTTCTTTTAAAAATGTAATAAAAGGTAATCTTTCTTTATAGTCCTGACAAAATATTTCAGGAGGAAAGAGGGAAGATTTGTCTTCCACTCTGTCCCCTTAAGTGTCCAAGGGGCCCAGTGGGTTAGGTGACCTTACTGTTTCTTCTGTTCCTAGGTTTTAAAGATCAGTTAAGCTCACCCCTTGAGAAGAAATGGGTTTTAGATTAAAAACTGAATGAAATTGAAGACTTAAATGTATGCATCAAGCATACATTCATCCCAGAAGGAGGATGTGTTAGTGAAATTTGGACTGAATATTGAATTGAACCTCTTTTGCATGCAAATGAATAATTATTACCTGGTCATCATCTAGTCAGGAACATCAAACATTTGTTATTCAAAGAAACTCAATTTAACAGGGAAGTAATATTTTCCATTTATGCTTTTATCTGTTTAATATGTGGTTTTGTCTCATTTTCGATTAAATAATAGCTAAATTTTGGCATTTGAATTCCAGTCAGGTTTAGCTTCCTGAGGGAGAACAATTCATGTTTGGGGGAAATTAAGTGTTAATTAAAACGTTATTCTAAAGATATTAATCATTTGTCAGCACTCATGCCTGCGTCTGAGAACATTAAAATATGCTGGTTAGTAGACACGCATCACAAAATAGCCAAGTGTTTGTAAAATCAGAACACTGCCTCATTATTTCCAGAAGCTTCAACCAAAGACTGTTCTTAGAACAAATTAATGATTGGGGCTCAACTCTATCTGTAACAAAATTTTGGGGAGCCCCTGAACTTTTGACTGATTTATTTTCAACCCAACACCTGCCTTCACTTCTCCCTGCTACATACTTCAGTTTGCCTCACTAACATCTACAGATGCTCTCAGCGACCACCATGCCTTTGTTAAATCTAATCACATTAAACATACACCCTTGCCGTCACTCTAGTATCCAGAGTGTATCAACCTTTTCCCAGTTGTCTTACAAATATAATCTTACAGCTGGACTGTTCTAAGTCAGGGCTCAAACCAGGTCCACAGATCACATTTGTTTATTATATCTAAAGCATTTTTACTCAAAAGATAAGGTAGATTAAATTTATTATTAGCCATTTTCCTGTGATGTTTATTATGATTAGTTTGAAATCATTCCCCATAATATAAACATTCATTATCAAAAATGGAAAATTCCATTTGCTTTTAGAACTGAGGATATTGCAATAGGCTTGGGGAAAATAGTGTTAACATCAATTTATTTAGGCAGATGAACCCAAAGGCACATTGTGTTTGCCTATGTTTTCTCCAGTGAGTTCACTGCTTTTGGAATCAGTGGCGTAGGATAATTGCTATTAGATAGCTAGACACACCATTAGAGATTGAGAGATGAAATTAAAACCATGAAATTGTTTCTGGGGGTCCCTAGAAATGTAATTATCTCTCCTACGGAAAATAAAACACTGGCAATTTTTGTCCTGTTTTCTGTTGGTCTACTGAGAAGACATTTAAATTATATCATTGAACACATATATTTAGAGGTTTATTCCATGTAGCTACTTAGATTTTATGTTATTCGGGAAAAACTGCCTGGTATTTAAAAAGGCCTGTCAACTTTGCTTTGTCGCTCATTATATTAGCAACAGGTATTTTCATGGAAATTGCCATGAATTGTCATACTCTCCATGAACATTATCCCATTAGTTAGAATGCAATCAATTTAGAGAAATGGTGAGATATAGAACCTATGCTTTGTTTAATGAGGTTGCCCCCACAACAGTTCTAAGTCACCATAGCAGGAGTTTCATGGGTCTCTCCAGGTCTTACAAACTCACCACACTAAGTTACCAACCTGCAACCAGACAATGGCTTCTTCTGCTTTCTAAATATGATAGAAATGAAAGCTGTTGGAACTACATGGAGAGAGGTCATGGAAGTGACATCTGAATGCCTGCTTCCATGGGGGATGACCCTGATTGTTTCCATCAAGTCTCCAGAGTTCACATACCGTTTGCCACTTGGCCTTTGATCGTTCTGCTTCAAATTTAGCAACTTCTTTCCGATCGTGAAATGATACCAGCAGCTTCCAAATGCACAGTAGGACGACTCCGATGATCAGGATAGCCAGTGACACCCCTAACATGATCATGGGGATGTTTGGAGGTTTGGGACAATCTGTGGGAGCCGATGAAATAATCTTTAGAAGCTGCGACAATTACTGTTTTTATTGTAAGATAGCTTCCCCCACCCTCGCTTCAATGCTGAATCCAGACTATTGAACACATTGCACAATCCGTCTCCCTCAAGCTACATCTCCATCTCATGGAATGAAAAGACCTTTCTCATTGGGTTTTCTAGTCACATACTTTTACAGAAGAGGGTAAAAACTGGTATCTTCTTGTCCTGTTGAATTATTTTTCTAAAACTGAGTTACTTGTTTAAAGATAGGTTTATGCTTATCAAAACCACAGCTTCCTAGATCTCTCCCCAAGATATTATTTCAGTGGGTCGTGGGTAATGCCACAGGTTAGATATTATTAAAGGTATGTAAGTCATTCTTATGACCAGGTATATGTAGGCAATCAGATACTCTCAACCTGAAGAGTCTATGGAATGTTATTTCAACTCTATTGATGGTATTAATGTAACTTGGCAGTTATTCTGCACCTTCCTCTGTAGCCTGGAAGATGATTGACCGCCCTTGCAATGTGCCAGCAAGATGACAAATCTCTTAAGGGAGCATTATAACTAACCCTATCTTTGTTTTCCTGGAAAGAAATTTCACACCAAATAATCTTAAATATCTGCATCCCTCCACAAGAAGTGAAGCAAAACCGAACAGTATCTGGGGGAGAAATGCAGCAGGCTTAGTCTAGTCTTCACAGTGTCACTCTTAGATAGTTAATAATGGAGAGCTGAGCACCGAGAACTGATCATATGGCTTTTTAGATCTGAATCTGAATGCTCCCCTAGCAGCATGTTGCCTGGTCTCATACACCTTTTCTGGGTGGAGAACCATGGAAGTACATTATGAAGAAACAAGCAGAATATAATAGCCTACTTACTATAGTACCAAGAACTAAAGGCTGTGTTGTAGCCAGCAAATGAAGCATGGCTAGATGGGGAAAATATACTGATCTAGCTCTATCTTTGCCTAAGAAATGTCTGGGCAGGAACATAGCATGCTCCTGTTCACAGCAAGAAGCAGCTTGCTAGGACCTGCAGCCTGAGGGTGAACCAGGGGATGCTCTGGTAGGGAACCAATGAGGAAAAGGTGTGGCTTGGGAGAGAGAGTCATTTTAAGAACGTAAGGTCCTAGGATGCTGTGAATTTATGGAGAAAATATTTTAGTCCATGTTCCAAGGCAGGTATCACTCACAGACCTCTACTTCCCATGCTCTCCATGGTATTTCTCTGGTGCTTAGACTGAAGAGAGATACCTAGGTGACAGGTGCAATATCACCTGTCAAGCTGGGTCCCTGCTGTACCTAATGCTGAGGTATTGAGTATCTAGTTCTTAGCTCTGAATAAGCTGGTAGCTGTACCACGAGTGACTATTGGGCACTGGAAATGTAACATTTGAATCAGGTTGTACTGTAAGTATTAAACAGTTATCTCATAGAGTAAGCATGAAAATAGTAAAATCTTAATGGTTTTTTTATGTTGAGTTCATGTTGAAATGAGAATATTTTAGATACAATGGTAAAGAAAACTAACTTCCTTTACCTCTTTTTTTAAACTTTTTTTTTCTAGAAAAAAAGGTACATTCTATACAGTTTGCCTAGCTGTCCCATTGGACAAGGCTAACATATTTTAGATTCAGATATTTATTACAGCTCTGTAGCCAGTGGGAGGCAGTGTAGTACAGTGGTTTAGAGCACTGGCTCTAAGGCAGCTGTTGGAATTCCTCAGGCAAACAGTTCTGGGATTAATTACTGCAAGACACAGCAATGTCCTTTTCCCCCATGCCTCAGTTTTGTCACCCGTAGTACAAAAACACTAGTACCCACTTTTTATTGTTGAAGATACTGAGTGAATCAGCATATAGGAAACATGAGGAGCAACATGTGTGTAGCAAGAGCCACGTACACAAAGAGTTTGTGACATCAGATACATCCCTCTCCCCTTTCTCTCTCCAGAAGGCAAGCGCCTGGGTTGTCCAAGCTCAGTGCCCAAATGTAACATCTGCAGTGATAGGTTTCCTCCAGCAAGAAGAGTAAGCTGTCATTTTTCACATCTGGCATGACTTGTAGGCCCTAAGAGTCTGTCCCAATGGTCCTCAACCAGTGGGTCACAACCCCTTTGGTGGCGGGGGGGGGGGGGGTGGTGGTGGTGGTGGTGGTGGTGGTGGTGGTGGTGGTGATACAGTTACGAAGGAGCAACAAAATAATCTTATGGTTGGGATCACCACAGCATGAGGAGGGTATTCAAGGGTTACAGCATTAGAAGGTTGAGGACCGCTGTTCTATCCAGATAAAAAAGATTAGTGACACAAGGCCGTCCCTGTGTCCTCAGCACCAGCCAATATGCTGGGCCAGCTCCCTTTTCCATTTGCTTAGGGGACACTGGCAAACATGAACCGCTTCCTGCTTCCCCTTGCTTTCCATATTACCTTCCTTTTTATCCTAACTTCTAACTTCAGAGCCACAGGCTTCATCTTAGGGAGCAGGCTATATAGCCTTGGGGCTTCTGGAAGCACCAAGATGGCCCAGGAATGGGGCATTTGGGGGTATCCTTGGACCTGTCAGGACTGAGATTGTATTAGTTTTTCTTCCATTTCTCTTACTACAAAAGAATAGGGATAAATAAGACAGTCTACTGGGAAGGCACCAGACACCCGTAAGTGCTCTGAAGGATGCATATTGGTGTGTTTCTCACACTGGGCACAAGAATAAAAGGCCAGGCAAGAGTTCAGTCACAAGACAGCAATTATCAGCTGAAGGCATGTTCCACGGGGAGGGGAGAAAGGAAAGAACGATCAAGCTAGTCGAGCACAGAATCCTGCACACTGAAAGCAAGGCCTTCTGCGGAAAGTCGATGTGTTCTTTGGGGCGTGTTTTTCCAATAGACAATATTTTAAGGGGTAGTTTTGATTTCAGGATAGCATGCTAAAGTCACTACCACAATTATAAATGCAGTGAAGAGGGTACAGCTGAAGAATTGAACCGTATAAAGCTGGCAATGAAGAAACAGGAATTTTTTTTTGTATCATGAAATAATTTGGTTTTGCACAATACGATTTACCTTTTTTTTTTTTTTTAACTGATGACTGAAAGATGTGTTTTGTGTTCATGTTTCTCAGAAATGCATACATGGAGTTTCTAAATGCCTGTCACCAGGAGCACTGTGCCCTCACAAGCATCCAAACCATATCACAGTCATCCCCATAGTTCATGGACTTCAGCTTCGTCTTGCCCTTGGGAAAGTAATGTGACGTTTCTCAATTGTAACATGAGGTTTAAACTCACTTTGCAGGCATTTGGTGTTCCTTTTCAACCTCTGGAGTGATACCAATTTGATTGCTTTCTTTTCAAATCCAGGACTTAACATTCTCTTAGCACATTGAAAAGCAAGCACACACACAACACCCATCTGCTTTATGCCCTGTGTATACTGCTGTTACCTGGGCAGGACCTTAGGCTCCAAACCCAAACCTGATGGAGTCGGATTTAACCCAGATGTCATTTCTTTAGAACATTTTAGGGTGGGGCAGGTCATTACTGAAGTCAGAAAATGTGAGTCACCTGTGAGTGTCTAAAAATGCAGCCCGGCCTTGTTAGCAGTGGTTCCAAAGAAAGCTTGGGCTAGCTCTGCTAAGTTGGATTGTCAGAATAATAGACCCTGTGCACGAAGGTGTGCTGACTCAGAACACAAGCATTTCAGATAAACTACAGAGAAGTCCAGTACCCACACCATTTGAAAACATCTTAAAGACATGTTCTCTACTGCTTCCCTTTCTATGTAATAAACTTGTCTTCTCCCTTGGCTGGAGATGAAATTTCTGTTAGAGCATTTCTATGTTAGAAACTGATTCCATGTGTTGACATAATTTAAAACCTACAGAAGCACAAAAACACTCAGTTGAGGCTGCTTCAAGCTAAAAGCAATCCTTCTGCCTCATTCTCTTGAATACTGGGATTATAAGTGTATTCTGGCTGTCCCAATACTTTGACGTCTTCTGTAGCCACACCCTTATTTGTTGCCTTTCCTGATCCAACTTTCTCATTTAATGAGCCATCTCCTTTTGTGAGGCTCCTTTTGGTACACATATTACATCCATCATTCCATGTATTCCTTGAGCGATCTCTTAAATGATTGTGCCGTCATCTTTTCCCATTTTACAGATGAGGAAACAGAAAAAGGCAAATAGATCCCACCATTCCAGGCAGGGATTGCACAACAAAATAGTTTTTCGAGCCCTCCTTAGACTTGGCTTTAACATCTGCTGTTGTCCTTCCTGCAAGTTTTTCAGAGAGACACACCTGATGCTTACATTTTGTCTCCTCGGTCCACTTTTCTCCAGAGCCAGCAGCTGGCTGTCAAGGAGGCGGTGCCTGGTCCAGTGAAAGTCATCACATTACCTCATCTTTAATAAAAGGCATGGGAACACAACAGTGGTTTTAATGAGGGCCAAACTTTGAAATGTCTTTGCTGGCAAAGCTACCTGAAGTGACTTTCTGGATCTCCTTCTACACAATGACCCTGGGACACAAGACTCTTACCTTTTTCATTGATGTTGTGAATGATGGTTTTCCCCTCATTGTCTGTGGTTATTAGGAATGTAATGAGACATTCATTTTCTCCTTGTAGAGAGCAGGAAACAGAAGTATCCTTTGAAAAATCTGCAGATAAAAGAGCCATTCATTAGGGTAAATGAGATTTCAAAAGAGATCATTTTTAAAGCAAGGCAGTATTGAGTTTTTCAGTATGCAAATCAGAGTTCTCATTTCTGTAAAATGGGAACTTAAAAGGCATAGGATTTTCCCCTTTGTGAGATCTTTGGTTTTACTTGTGTTCCAGATGTGGTCAATCAGTACTGACCATCAAAAACACCTATCAGTCCGATGGAGGTGGATTTTGGTAGATTGAAAGCAACGCAGGGCAGGTGCCCACAGCTGCCTGGGGAATAGAATGACCATGGTTATGGTAAGGAGGGGGCCGCATGTTCATCTCTGCTCAGAGCTTCTGAGCATGCGGCTAGACTTTGGAAACTGATACCGGTGGAGAAGGCTGGCTTCTCACAATGGTGCAGCCCGGATGTTGGCTTTGTGCTGTCACATAGTGATAATAAATTAATATCAGAAAACCAAGAATAAAATATCTTAGTGACCCACAGGATAAAGGGGAGCCTCAAATTAAAAAGAACCCTCAGATTGAAAGGGACAGTTGTCAGACATGCAGTATGCCTTCTTTCTTAATAAGAAAGTGAGATTTTACTCCAGTTTCCCCCCCTCAACTGAATGTTTTTCCTTGAGAACTTTACTCAAGAGGTAAAAAATGAATTCCATGATAATAATTAGTAATAAAAATTTACTTGTGGTGATAAAAATGTAAAACTCTTAGCTCACACATCAAAAATTCTGGTGGTTCAACTAGTAGGCCATATTTACCTAGCATTTTCTGAAAGAAAGAAAAAGATTAGTTTTACAATTCTTATTTCAGTTTGGAAATTTTTTGATGAAATTATTACAGTTTTTCAGAAACATGTAATTAAAGTAACATTTACTCTGAGTGTAAACTTCTAAGACATATGCTCCAATATTAGTGAGTAAAGAGAGATTATGGAACTCCAACTGCCCAGGCAATCCTGGGCACACTCTTTCTACAGTGTGATTTTTTTTTCATTAGCTTAATTTTTTTCTTTTACTTTTTCTCTTTCTTCTTCTTTTTTTCTTTCTTTCTTTTTCAGAGACAGGTTTTCTCTGTATAGCCTTGGCTATTTCAGAACTTGTTCTGTAGACCAGGCTAGCCTCAAACTCAGAGAGATCTGCCTACTCTGTATCCTAAGTGCTGGGATTAGAGGCTTGTGCCACCACCACCTGGCATCTTAAGACATTTTTAAAAGTGCAAAAGAATTCATTGCTTGTGTATGTGTGTGTGTGTATTCTTACAGGGAAAATAAATTGTCTATTTAGGGCTACTTAGGCACAGAGATGCTAGTCATAGAATATATAAATACTAAGTTGTCATCTTTTGTTATCTTTGCATTTAATATTTAAGAAAAAGCCCTGATACAACCTGTGACTGATATGCCTTTTATCATTCACAACAGGAACCAGTAAATAATAAATTCAGCATTCTAAATGAGATTTTGTATGATAGATTTATGTGAACTAAACTGGTTTTGAATTCACTAGAAGCATCTCTTTATGTACATATGAATATTTAAAAAATGGAGTGTAAATTATCTTTGTTCAGTTATTTTCATATGCATATGACCATCTGATTCACCTGGGTCTGGGGATCCAGCTCAGGTATCCTAATGGGAGAGACTGTGATGTGCACAAGACTCAGGCATTAGGTGATGATTAGACTTATGAGAATACTCATTCTAATAAGATGTCTTGGATGGAAAGATTTAGGAAGCTCTTGGCAACTTGGCCTGTGTTATTTCGTGTGTTTGATAGCAATATAGGCACGCTCATTTAATCTACAGTTTGGGCCTTTGTATGTCACCTTCCCCTTCCCACCCTTAACTTCTACTCCAATAACCAAGACTCATGAAGTCTTGGAGAGTGTGCTTTTGCATTTTGGAGCACTCTCTTTCTTCAGACTCTATCACAGAAGTGGGAGTCTACACTGCTCTCTTGAACCCACTTAATGGGACATCAGGCTTGCAGGTTGCATGCATGTGTCTGGCTTAGCCTCCTCATGTCAAGAATAGCCACACGGAAGCATCAGGGGGCTTACTTCCCTTAGCCAGGATTATTTGGGTTTTAATAGAACTGTGCGTTCACAACTCCTCTCCTATGCCTTAATTACTCCACCATTCCATTTCTTGACTCTTGCAGGCTAGATGTGTCCCACTTTGCATGGTTTTGATGTTGAAATTGTATTGTCTGATGTGCCATGAAAGATTTGTGTAATTAGCTACTAAGCATATTTTGTTGTTGTCGACAGTCTCTCTCTCTCTCTCTCTCTCTCTCTCTCTCTCTCTCTCTCTCTCTCTCTCTCTCTCTCTCTCTCTCTCCTTTGTGAGACCTGAATTAGTGTTACTTATTAATACAGGGAAATAAGATCTCAGGTATCCCAGAAAATCATGCCTAGTGAAGAAAGGAAAACGTATAGGTGGGGTGGACACAGAGAGGCAGGTCTAAAGAACGCAGAAGACATGAATGTCTATATTCACCACACTGTGATTTAAGACATCAGCTCTGGGATCAGTTAACAGTTTTGAAAGTAAAGAGTTTCCCAAAGGTAGTAGCCATATGTGTTGGGAAGGAGTGGGTCTACATAAAGACATTTTGAGACTCTCTCTTGTATATCAGTGGCACTCCTGCCCCTCCTGGAGACTCACACTTTTGTTTAATTTAATGTACATAGCAATTCTGAAGATTTGCAAAGCTCTGGGATCCTTAGTTTCCCATTTCCAGAATGGGATACATTTCTAAAATGTTTATGACTGTAGGTGTTTTATTTTGTTAAATCTTTCAGAGAGTGTTTGGTGGAACAAACTTTGAGTAACAGTGTTCTGAAATTAAACACAATTCTTTCATTAAAATGGAATTAATAATGTTAGATATGTCCACCCCAGGCACCTACATACAATGAGTAAATTGCTATGAGTTATGTAATCTGTCTGTTTACTCCATGTCCTTAACAGAGGAAAATAGGTGCTAAAAGACCATTAGATGAGCAAACATGATGTCATCTTTTCAAACTAATGTGACAACAACATTATTAGAATCTCAAAATGGGATTTATAAAGGGGCTGTTAGAAAGGTATCTTTTTAACTCACAGCTGGCCAAAACTCATGTTCACTCAAGACTGTCCAGATTAGTGCTCAGAGTTAATAGTTCACTGATTTTTTTTTTATATATTCCAATTTAGAAACAGTAATATTCTTCTCTCTTACAGACACTTTGATTAAATACAAAAGAATGCAAATATTCTAAAAGCCACATAAGCTAACTTTTCTTCCCAACCCAAGCATCTTTGACAATCTGCTCTGAAAACTAAGAACTTAGACACAGTGACTGCCCTGTTCACACCTCAATGGCCGACACAATCCTGCTTTACTCCTTCACAGCACATTGCACTTCCCATGTTGCTGGTGAATGGAGTTCTAGTCATTTGCAGGCATTTTCCTGCAATTTCTGCTCATTTCCCAGAGACAGCTGGTAAATATCCCCACTGCTGTGAAATGAGCCTGGAGTACACACTGAGATGCATACTAGTTACTGATGTGGACACTTCACAAATGCTGCTCTTTCTTGGTGCTTTTCCATGTCTGACCTTTGGAGTCAGACAAAGCACACAGAATCTCATTCCATTTGCTGCTAGCCCAGATGAGGGGTGTTAGGACCGCGCCTCATGCCCTGCCAGACCCAGTAGCTCAACTGAAGCATCACTGCCATTTTGAAATAAAGTACTTTAAAAAATGTCTTTATATACTCATTTTGGAAACACATTAATTTCTATATTCTAACACCATCTATTCAATTTATGTATGCTGCAGGCCTTTTGTTATCCTCTGATCATCCCCTTCACCTCTCCAAGACACACAGAACCATGCCTGTGAAGCAAGCTAATGCAGTTTTAGGATGCCCTAAACTCAGGTGGTGTTAGCCATCCCCTTTGTTACAAATTCCCCACGTTCCTTTTTCAAATGCCCTTTCCTGCTCAGCTAAAATGCAGTTGCATTTAAGTATTTAAGATGAGATTTTGCCACTAGATTCTCATTTTAAATAATTAAACATGACAGAGGAAAGCAGAAGCTCAACTTGCTTAGCAGTTAGAAGATGGACTTCTTTATTTCAGAGGATGTAAGAGGATTGGAAGGGTGTGATGTAAACCCCTGGCTGAGAGGCTGGAAGTGAAAGCCCTTGGAGGAACTTTGGAGGGTATACAGACACCAGCTAGCACCTTCCGGGATCTGTAACTGCAGTCAGGCAAGCTGCTACTGCAGACTTTATCTCATCTTGAAATAAGACAATCCCCTGATAAAGGAAAATTTCAGGCTGTCAGTGACAGTAAGAGCCATTTTTTCATTTTTTCCTTCTTACTAGTTTGGAAAATACAGCCCTGTAGGATTCGCTAGTCACTCCTGTCAAGGAGAGGTGAACTTGCTAACAGAGCTGAAGAATGGCCATGACTTTAAATTGCTTGTTTCTTACATCATTATTTCTTTAGCTTTAGAAAATGTATTTGTTCTTCAGACGGGGGCAGAAAGCTTCAGCACCTAGCTCCTGGTACAAATGGAGTCAAGTTACTGGGCGTTCCTTGACTCACACAATGTCTGCCTCTCAAGAACTATGTGATATTAGACAAGAGGCACCTTCCTCACTGATGGTGGCACCGGTGGCTTTGCACTTCTCCACGCACTCTTCTCCATCCTGGCCCTCTGCAGACAGGTAGCATTCGATACAGCTCCTGCAGGGGACAACAGAATTCATCAGCTCACGTTGGTGGGAGACAGGCGCAGTCAGCAATGCCTGTATACTCTTCTCACTGGTGAACTTGACCTCTTGGTACTTTCAGTAAGAGGGTTGGGTGACATTTAGGAGGATGTTAAATTGTTCTTATTTCTACTCCATAATCAGTGTTCTCCAGCCTGCCTTGATGAAAGTATCCATCACCATTTCTCTATAGTGATGGCTCCTGATTGGCTAAGAAAAAAAATACTTCAGTATTTGATTTAGCCATATTTTCATTTCACATTTTCAACATAAGGGAGTGTTCATATCCATAAATATGATTAGAGTCTAGACAAAGTTCTGAATTTCTTAATCCAAATGATCCATATCTCAGCAAGAATTCTAAGAATGATGAGTGCTCTTAATATATGCCAAATGTGATTATTGTAAAATTCAATTTTCTGTTACTCTTTTGAATAAGTATAAGCCTTGATAGTGGGTTTCCAAAGCTTAGGATTATAGCCTGGTTCTTCATTAATTCAGGCTTCTAAATAAAAGATTGCAGCTTACAGAAAGTATATTTTCAAGAATACAGGGAAATTATATTTCTTTAAAGATGTCTATAGACCAATAAAATGTAGGCCTTGAATTTATCATGTGCTACAAATAACTTTACAAATAGATTCATTTTGGAGTAGGAAAAACCTGCAAATGTTTTTTTTTATTTTTATTTTATTTTTTTTCCTGTGAGGATGCGTCACAGGAATAAGCAATTGGGACTAAGCAATCTTCAAAGGACTTGAAATGTACATGCCCATGGGATCTCAGCTGAAACTATGTTTCCTTTGTTGTAAGGATCCCCAACAATAAAATTATTTCACTGTTACTTCATAACTGTAATTTTTCTATGGTTACGAATTGTAATATAAATATCTAATAAGCAAGATATCTGATATGTGACCCCTACTGAGGACTCGGCAGGGCCTGGATCCATAACCATGTGGAGAACTCAAGTCTTCTTTTGAAGCTGCTTTTGTATATTTGAACAGGCTTGCTGGGGGCCTGGAGCACACTGCAAAGACTCTTTATACCTCCTTATTTATCTCACTGTGACTGGCCTAGCAAGACTGGTCTATCCACAGCATCCTCTACACCCCACTGTGACTGCAGCCCATATATCTCTGTTAATTACTTGAAAACAATATGGGATTGGGGGATGACTCAGTATATAAAGAGTTTGGCATGCAAGTGTGAGGACCAGAGTTCAGATCCCCAGAACTCACAGAAAAACCAGGCAAGTGTGGCAACCACCTGTATCCCAGAACTCGGGAGGCAAAACAGGGGATCTGTGTCAGTTATTCTGGAATTGGAGAACTCTGGGTTCAGAGACCCTATTTCAATAAACAAATAGGGAACAAGATCAACATCTTACCTACAACACCCCCACATACTCACCAGCACATACATACAAAATATACTCCCCTACATACATATACACATGCAAGCATAAAATCCTGTCTTTCTCTTAGACACCTAGCACCTATGAAGGTAGAAACCATCACTCTTTACTGCATGACTATGAATTGTCACCACCCTTGGTATACAGCAGGTACTTAATACTGTTAGGTAAATGAACACATGCCTGAGTAAAAGGAAGACTAGATTCATCCCCAAACTGACATCAACATCAAGTAGATGACATTGATCCCAAATCGGAAGGCCCTTGATTGTTAATTTTGCATTTTGCAAAGTAGACAAAAGACTGACTCATGTTTAGAATGAAGATGAAATAGAAAAGCAATGAAAGAGCCTTCTTGAAGAAACCTTATTTTTTTTTGTTGGTGTCACACTGAGGATTGAACCCAGAGACTCTTGCATGGTAGGCGATCACTCTGTCACTGAACTATAGATGACATGTGAATCAAGCTCCATGTCTGGCATGTGTCTCAGTTTTCGAGGGCCAGTGACAGAAAAGTCTTGACACCTGCTTGGTGGGTAACCACCAGAAGAAATTGATTTTTTTTCCTTGTTTATATCAGAAATGTCAATGTCACAATCCCAGAAATCAGAGTTAATGAAAGTGTGAATTACTTAATCCTATTTACTACTTTCTTGGTACTGTGATTTCCCCAGTCATTGGGAGGCCTGCTTTAGGAGACCTACAAGATTTGTTCCAATTTTGTAAGATGAAACTGCTATCCAGAAATCAGTTTAAATACAAAAATATGGGTGTATTTAGTTGTTGCTATTGTCTTAATAGTATTAAAAAATAAACCACAACATATATATATATATATGAGAACCACACAGAAGTGCCAAACTGTGTGGTGATAAAGAGGATTGAAAACTAAGATGTCTTTCTGCTTCTGCATCCTTCAGCCTACCAGGATGGGATTAGCTTCAAGGTCAGCTTCAAGTCTTTAGAGAAGTCTGTTTCCTCAGAAAAGGAAGTGACTGCCAGTGTGTGTCAGCAGGATACCTCCAGGGCATTCAGTTTAGAGGCCATCTGACACTATCAGTAAGAGACATCAGCTACACTTACCCTGCTGTAATCTAGCAGAAATGGGACATTGTGGTTTTGGATAATCAGGACCCAGAAAGAGACAGGTGAAAAGCTGACATTCCAGGCTGAGGATCACAGGGGGCCTTGGGCTATGAGTTTTGATGGACGCTGGAGACCAAACCCAACTGAGACAATTAGAGCTGTGAGTCTTCTAGAAGCCATTCAAACTTTGATGATATGGAACCCTTCCCACTGAAGAGAATAAGAAAAGTAGTGTCATTACCGCTTGGAGTTACACGGGTCACCACAGGTAGGACAGCGTTCACAGGTGGGTCCTGAGGCTCCAGGGTTCCTGCAGACACACTTGCCACAGACACAGTCCCCACGCCCACTGCACAGCACCCCATCCTCAGATGCACATGAGTCCCTGCTGGTTGTACAGTTGCAGTACTCGCCAGTCCAGCCAGCCCGGCACACACATTCACCGCAGTCACAGTCACCATTATCTGTAAAACACATAAAACACACACTGTTGCTTAGGGCCCAAACCAGCTCCATGATGGGCAATATCTTCTTTTCTCTTTACCTTTAAACACTATCAAAGTTTGGGGGTGGAGAAGAAAGAGAGAGGCAGGATGACAGAAAAAGATAGATAGATAGATAGATAGATAGATAGATAGATAGATAGACAGACAGATAGATAGATAGATAGATAGATGATAGATAGATGATAGATAGATAGATGATAGATATATGATCGTTAAATAGATGATAGATTGATAAATAGATGATGGGTGGATGGATGGATGATGGATAGGTAAGTAGATAGATAGATAGATAGATTGAAAGAGAGAAAGAGGAAGAAAGGTAGAAAGAAAGAAAGAGAAAGAGAAAGAAAGATAGAAAGAAAGAAAGAAAGATAGATAGATAGATAGATAGATAGATAGATAGATAGATAGATAGATAGATAGGTGATTTTTGTCCAGGTATATTTGCTAATTTGTCTCCTAGCTAAAAATCACTTTCAGCAAACCAAATAAATAATCTGTCAAAATGAGACCATGCAGACAAGCCCATTGGAGTTCTTTGGCAAACTGTTCATTGGGTTTTAAGATGGAGATGGAAGGCAGACTTGAGTTAACACCCATCCCTCTATATAAGTGGTTCACAACTTTTGAGTCTTGATAGGTCATATATCAGATATGCTTGCAAACCATATATTTACATTACCATTCATAAGAGGAGCAAAATTAGAGTTATGAAAGAGCAACAGAATAATTTTATGAGCCACCACAACCTGAGGAACTCTATCAAAGGGTTGCAGCATTAGGAAGTTTGGGAACCACTTCTCTATATCACCCAAGCTGAATCACTGAAAAATCCTCACTTATAAAACACAGGACTAAAAAAAAAATATCTTTTTCTACAGTGGATGGGGTCAGGTGAAAAATTCTAGTTTCGTATACGCTGACTGATTAGCTATCCCATTGGTACATACCAAGCACTGATATATTCATTATTCAACATATTCTGAGCATGAGCTCTGTGACAAAGATTTTATTGGACAAGAAGATGTGACAGTATAACAGACCTCTCCTGCAGAGAATGGAGCCAGGCCAGGTAATAGTGGGAGAAGAGCCTCCTCCCTCTGGAAAGGATATAGATAATCTTGATCATCACTGAATCTACCTATCCCAGGTTTATGTTCCAGAAAAGATGGGAAACATGTTAGGAAGGGTCCCCCGCCTCTTTCCAATGGGTCAAATTGCAACAAGCCTAAATTCATTCACCAATTTTTAGTCTGACTTTTAGCTTTGTTACGTGGTGGGTAATGGGAGCTAAGAGTCGATTATGGTTCCAGTCCTGAGTGTATCAGGCAGCAAAGATGCAGAATCTGATAGCACAAGGTTACAAATTTATCTTCTAGTGTAGGAGGCTGGTGATGCATTACTACCAGTGTTAATTCTAATAGAGCATGCTGAGTCTATGATTCAGGGTGGGAGTTTCTAAATGAAAAAGGGATTTGGGGAGCTTCCAAGAGGAAGTGATGCTTGAGCTAATTTTGGAAGCTAAGAAGAGTTAGAAGAAAGAAGTCACATGTATTTCAGAGAGAGAAAAAAACAACAGCAGGAGATGGAAATGTGCACAATAACCATAATAGTTTCGCAGGGCGGTGTCGATCTTGAAAATGGCTGCAGCGAAGTGGAGGGTGGAATGTCAGAAGTGAGACAGTTGGAAGTGTGTGGCTAAAGAATGTTTTCCAAGAAGGTATGTAAGGCAGTGACCTGAACAGATAGGTATGTGTAGACATATCCTAAGCCCATAGACAAGTCAAATAAGAGGCAGGAAAGGCAGCATTCTTGAGAACAGAGATGAAAGGTTAAGCAATGTTAGCCAGAATGCTCAGTGTAGTATGACCGATAACACTACAGCACGAAGAAAGAGAAATGGAACCCTTTTCAGGTCAATGGGCTGGATAGCCAGCTTGTGGCGTGGCACCATGATTTGGAGTGGAAGCTGGATGATGGAAGCCAAACTCCAATACCTGACATACAGAAATCACTTGTTGAATGACTGGATGGTCCTGAAGCAAGAGGGGAAATGTAGCTTTGGATGGGTTGAATAATGAGTCTCTATGGCTCTGTTGAGTTTGGGAGAGAAAGGACTGTGAGACATCTTAGCAGACAGTTGAAAATATAGAGATGAGCCTGGAGAAAGGGGCTTAGGAACCATCAGAGAAAGGCTTCAGATGAGGTGGTTGTGAATCAGGTCCTTTAGAGCAAGAAGGCAGAGCAGGAACAATCTGGAGAACATGAACCTGTCAAACACGGACAGAGGAAAATCTACTCACAGGAAAGACTGAGAGGAAGAGGTAAATGCTGTTGCAGAAGCTCAGGATAAACATGGACTGCAGGAGAGGTGCCCGGCACACTGATGGACAAAGATGGAAGGCATTTATTTAAGACGGGAGAGGATGGAGATGTGCACAATAGCCATAGTGGTTTTACAGGACAGGATCAGATGGTTGTGGCATTCAAGAGCCCTTTCTGGAGCAGGCTGCAGGATGGCTTATGAAACACTCTAAAATGGTAAATAACGTGTTTCAGGTAAATAACCTTCCCATGGATTTTGAGGTATTGCATGGATACTAAAACAAGCATTTGGAAACAAACATTATTTATTTATGAGTTCATAAAGGATATGTCCCTTCAGAAAAAAAAGCTGGCACACATACATGTTTCTTGTACCAGAAAGTTTTGATCTTCCAGCAAAACTTGCCTAAGTCAGTCTATGCCCACGTTTATAGTGGGGCTTGGTCTATAACTGAGCTCCACAAGGGCTGGCCAGTAGAAATATTTCTAAAAGCTAGCCAGGAGGAAAAACTTGCAGGCAAGACCAGTCATCAGGACTACAAGTTCTCTAACAATAACTAAGTGGTACATGCTTCCATTTGTAGAATATTCTAGTGAATTCACTATGGGATGGAAAACTGGCTTCTCTCTTGCAGACATTAAAAAAGGACCATCACAGCAAAAATGTAAAATATGCCTTTCAGAACTTAGAAACCCTCTACTCCACTGGCCCTCCAGGACCATCAACTAGGTCACTGAAGGTGCCAGCTAGTGGCTAGTTGTTGGTTATTTTTCTGGCTTTGTCACTGGGCTTTAAGAGCCTGACAATAGAAGAATCTTTCAATGCTGCTCCAAAGCACAGTGCTTTCAGAGTTGGGTTCTGAATGTTTCTGGGATGTGTGTGTATTCTCTGTGTATATGGATAGATACATATTTTCTCTTTTATTCCATATGGCATAATATTTAAATGGCACACCTTTCAAATGAAAGATGGATGTAAATTGACTTGAGCCAATCAAGACCCAATCCAGCTGCATTTCATGGCCTTCATAATTATAGCTGAGTCAAGAAATCCAAAACCTAGGATAGTAAATGATTTGGGGAAAAACCACGAATGAATTTTATGGTTAACTGATCTTAAAAACTCAAATATCTTTTTCCCCTTCCTCAGGAAAGAGGGAACATTTACGAATGGGAGAAAAGCTCCGGCTGTAATTTATTCTGAAAATTAACACTGTATAAAAGTACATTTCTAGATGCCCTGAGGCTGTCCAGTACATCTCTGCATACGAGAATTCCTTGGCAGTTTAGAAAACTCTTCTGGAACATTTAAAAAAGGACCATCATAGCAAAAATAGAAAATGTATCTTTCAGAACTTAGAAACTTTCTACTCCCCTGGCCCTCCAGGACCATCAACTAGGTCACTGAAGATGCCAGTTGATGTCCTTGGGCAAGAAGTCATCTGCAGAGTACTTGTTCACACCACAACATCTCTGCCTTCATATTGGTCTCATGTATAAGCAAGATGATAACTCAAGATCTGGAAAAAATTTACCAGATTCTTTTCAGAGGGATAGATCTTTCTGGAATGCCACTGAAAAATCACGCTAAGTGCATAATCATAAGTTTCTCCTCTAATGCCGTTTGCCTGATACGGCTCCCAGTCTCTTAGAATCAAAACAGACTAATGGAATTTGGGCAAGGATAAACAAAATCAATGGAGCCTTTTATCTCTGAGTGCTTAGAGATGGATGAAAGACACTGTATGACAAAGACCATTGTGATAAAAGCTTTTCAAAAAAGCAGCACGTTGTCAAGTCGATTATGGATAGAGCAAGTGAGATCCATTCAAGTTGTGAGTGGCATATCCGGTGACTTTGGGCTATCGTGGATGGGAGGACAGCACGCGTCCACGGGGAGGCCCAGCCTCCATCCCTGTGGCGCACATAGTCCTGGACTCACAGAGGCTACTCCACCAATGCTGGCAGGATTTGAACACTTGTGCTTAGGTTTGCTGTCCCTCTTAGAGGAGAAGGCACTAAAGTGTGGAGGAATTTGACTCCAGAGGAGGTTTCTGAGTCCAGATAAAGAGATATTGTTTTCTAAGCAGAATTTCTTGTGATTCCTGCAGCTCATTTGATGAGTGTCATTGTTTGACCCTCCTAACTGCGTAGTTTATAGGTTGAGTACACTCTGTTTGAGTGTATTCCTAATGCCCTGCACATATTTTTTAAAAAGAAAGAAATGAGGATGAGGGCGCTGTGTTTTAGAGCCCATGCTAGCAATTTCTGTTGCTTTTAGGTCTCTTAACCCAGGATTTGGGGACTGGAATATTGGGAGGTTTACTATCCCCATTGGATTAGATTATGTTACACATGGAACTTTCAGAAAGTATTTCCAAGTGTCCAGAATACTCCTTTTACTAGAAAGGCACACACACACACACACACACACACACACACACACACACACACATCAGAAAGTGAACCTTTGAGTGAAGAAAAGGGGAAGGAAATGGATCCTCTTTGGGGTAAAACACTTGGAGTTCTTTGAGGCTTTCTCTTCCTCATCCTATTTATTTTATTTATTTATTCATTCATTCATTCACTCACTCATTCATTCATTTATCTATCTATTTATCTATTTGTCTATCTATCTATCTATCTATCTATCTATCTATCTATCTATCTATCCATCTATCTATCTATCTATTTATTTATGTTTAGCACATGACCTTCCAGCTTCTGATCCTACCACGCCAACTTCCTGAGCATCGAGGAAATTTCTCATTCGTATGTTCCTAACACTATGGTTTGCAAATATAACTTGCCTAGTTTTCTGTAAAGATGATGATGTTCCATCTTGTTGAAACATCTGCTTACATCGTGGGATAATCAGGGTATCTAAGTTTATTCAAGATCCAGTTAAAGCTTCAAATCTACTGTGTCAACATAGTTGTAGCTCTTGCCAAAGTAGGTTATAATTAAATATGTGTATCAGAAAATTTAGAATCGTGTTTGATGTAGCATAATCTTTTTCTTCTTTTTAAAAGATTTATTTTCAACTATTTATTTTTATTATTTGTATGTATGTATCTGTGCACACAATTACAGGTGCCTGCGGAGGCCAGAGAGATCTCATCCTCTGGGATGGAGTTATAGGCAGTTTTGAGTCATCTAACACGGCTTGGAATTGAACTAAGGTCCTCTGAATGTGCTATTAACCATTGAGCCATCTCCATAGGCTTTAAAACCTTATCTTTATATTTTTTTATTTATGTAGCATGAATGCCACATGTGTACAGGTGCCTAGGGAGGCCAGAAGAGGGCATCAGAGCCCATGGAATGGGAGTTATAGATGGTTAAAAGCCATCTAGCAAGACTGCTGAGAACTAAACTCAGGTCTCCTAGAGAGCAGTATGTACTCTTAACCACAAAGCTATATTTCCAGCATCTACAGGATATTCTCTTTGTTGCTTGTTTGATTTTTGAGAGAGATGGGAGTCTCACTCTATAGTCTTGACTGGTCTGAAACTCACTATGAGCAGGCTAGACTTGGACTCACAGAGATCTGACTACCTCTGCCTTCAAGTGCTGGCACTAAAGGCATGAGCCACCACACCTGGCTTCTGCAGTATAAAGTATATTGCTTTTAAATCTACAACATGTATCAAAGTATAGATATTTACATTTTAAACTTTTCTTAAAGTTTTCAAGAAATTCCAAGCTATGTTCTACGTTCATTCTTTTCCTGGGCTTTCCTCACACATGTTCTTGCCTAGCTTTACTTGATACAATCCCTAGCTAGTAAATTTCATAAGTATTCATGGCTAGGTTTGATACAGTCATCTGTAATCTCAGGGCTTGGGAGCCTGAGACAGGAGGACTGTGAATCTAAGGGTGGAGGGAGGGGGAAGGAAGTAGGGAGGAAGAGAGAGAGAGAGAGAGAGAGAGAGAGAGAGAGAGAGAGAGAGAGAGAGAGAGAGAGAGAGAGAGAGAGAATAAATGAATGCCCATAGATCTACTTAGCAATTCTGCACCTTTTCCCTGGTTCTGTCCTTTTGGAAGTTTCTGTTAACTTCCTTTATTTTTCCCAAAGTAAAAGATCTAAGAATATCACCAGACCCAGCAACTTAGTCTAGAAAAGTCTGACAGACAATGGAACTGAGATCATAGGAATGTGAGTGAGAACATGTGGAATCTGAGTGGTACCTGGAAAGGCGACATCTCCAACTTTTGTCTATGAAACCTTAAGAAAGAGTTGTAATATTTCAATACAATGTAAAAGAATATTAGAAACAGCAATAAATACTAGAGATAATTCAGTTATGCCAAATCTACTGATTCACCCCCTAAAGCCATCGGCAAATATTTATTAAACAACTACCAAGCCCAGGAACGTGTGGAAGGAATGGAAGGTGAAAACCCCTAAAGAGCTGCTAGGTAAGGTGCTGAGCATAGCCTACCTCCACAGAGCAGTCCTTTATGTCGCAGACAGGAGAAGTTGTCACACTGGCAGTAAGGTCCATAGATGCTCCCGTAGGGGGACAAGTGGCAGATACATTGCCCACAATAGCAATCACCCCTTCCGCTGCATGAGGGGTACCCCGGGGCCTCCTTGCAGGAATCTGTGCTCACGGTGTCCTCGCCACACTCACAGTGAGGACCCATGTGGCCGGGATTGCAGACACATACCCCACACTGGAAGGAGCCATTGCCATTGTGGCACTTAGAACTCTTCACTTCTACTTTTCTCTGGCAGTCACAGTCACATTCTGCACTGATGAGTATTTCTAGGGTGTCCTGAAGTCCCACAGGCTTTATCATGAGGGTTCTGCTTCTTTTCTCACACGTGGATAT
This sequence comes from Phyllotis vaccarum, assembly GCA_033318265.1. Classification (NCBI taxonomy): domain Eukaryota; kingdom Metazoa; phylum Chordata; class Mammalia; order Rodentia; family Cricetidae; genus Phyllotis; species Phyllotis vaccarum. The sequence continues at coordinate 26,089,970 of JARWLC010000002.1, read as the reverse complement.
GCCCACAGTCACATTGAAGAATGCCTGGAAAAGAAGGCATGGATTATCTGCACCCCCAACCCAGCAACCTGGAGGCTTTGAGACGAGGCTGGCTGGTAGAGATGGGCTTGACAAAAGCATTTATTAAGTGGTTCAGATTTTTGCAAGAAGTCCAGCTTCAGCAAACCAAGCTAGTGTCTGGCCCATTTGGATGTTGTTTCTGGAGATCTACTGGGGTATATACTTACTGTATCCCCAACTTTCATGTGGGAGCATTTCTTTTGGTGTGGGAAGAGGATGCCATTGTTACAGATCGCTGTGAAAGACAAACTGACTCCTTCTGTGTCTCCTAAAACTTCCAGATCCACCTCAGATCGCAGTTCCTTTAGTGCAAACAAGAAAAGGTTAAAGGTCATTTGAAGCAAAAATAAATCCAGCCAGAAACTGTGCTCATTAAACTACAAAATAAAGAGCCAGAGAAATGACTCAGTGGGTAAAGCTCTTGCTGCGTAAGCATAAGGGCCTGAGTTCAGATCTCAGAACCCATGTCAAGAGGGACTCTGGACTGCAAGCCTGTATCTGGAGTCTATGATGAGTTGGAAGATGGAGACAAGAGAAGTTTTGGAAGCTTAATGGTATAGGTAGCAGTGAATTAACAAGAGACCCTGGCTCCAGCAAGGTAAAAGGTGAAAACTACACCCACATGCAAGCTGGGCACATATTATGAGTGTGCTCAAGCATCTACATACAATATATGCACAAGGATAAAATGAATAACTATAAATTAATAAAGCTAAATTGGATATAAAATACTTCATTTCATTAATCAAACAAGAATGTGATGTATAATATATGTGATATATCTATACAAACATATATGTTATACATACACACATATATATCAGACATCATCAATGTAGAGAGATAATACTATCTTATGGTAATTAAGCTATGACAATATAGCTGATGACATTTTTTACACAGCATGTGACAGACAGGAGTCAGTTATTGTCTGAAAGTTGGTTCATCTATTCTGGAGGGTTCAGCAAATTCTCCTGATCTGGGTTGCAAAGACTGATATCAAAAAAAGATATCTATTTTGCTTATGTACCAGTAAACACTGGGGTCCTGTGCTCATATGATTGCTGTTTCTCCATACTGCTTTGTGAGGAGAGCAGAATTGCATCCACCCCCAAACAATGAACATTTGCTTCACTGATATCAAATTTACACCCTGCTGCTTTGTTGGGTACATTTCTGCATACATAACAACTTCTCATCTCAGTCTTAAATCATAGTTCAATAAATTTTAACCATATATTATAACAGCAACTACACAACACTTAAAATAACAAAAATGCATGAAATGACTTGAAGCAATAATCTCAATTGTGAATGAAGACTATACTGTGCTTGCCACTTGGCATATGGTGGCTGTAAAGAGCTCACTAACTGCAAAATAGATCTATATCTTGCCATGCTGTGGATCAAACATAGGACCTATGGCATGCCACCCCAGCACTCAGTACTGAGGTGAACTCTCTAGTCCTCCAATTTTAGAGGTATTAAAGTATGGTGTGCATGAGAATTGTACCTAAAAGTTATTTGGGGAAACTATGGTGCCCTGAATGTCAAGTCAGATCTTGGATAGGATAGATTTCTGGTCTAAAAGGTTCTCACCTTGTCTTCTCTATTCCTTGCTTACTTAGAACATATATAAGGAGACAAAACCAAACTATCAAACAATAAAAACACAACATATTATGAGTTGAGTTATATTTCAATTCATTCAAAAGGTTTTGAGTTCATACCTATTTCATTGTTGGCATGTATCATATATCTGTCTATTTGTCTGTCTGTCTAACTATCATCTATCTGTCTGTCTCTTCTGCCTACTTATCTATCTATCTGTCTGTCTATCTATCTATCTATCTATCTATCTATCTATCTATCTATCTATCTATCATCTGCCCATCCATCCATCCACTCACCTACCTATCTATGATACTGGGGGTTGAATGTGCTAGGCAAGCACTCTAGCTTTTAGCTATATTCTCTTCCCTCATTTTTGGCATTATAAAAGCACATTTGGCTTCAATTTTTTTTCTGACATATAGTTTTGCCAACTGCACAGAAAGATAACTGCCCTTCTTCCAAAAGCTGGCATGTGTGTGTGTATAGTAGTGTTCATTTGTACAAGTGTGTGTGTAAGCCACAGGAGTAGTGTTCATTTGTACAAGTGTGTGTGTAAGCCCAGGTGTTGTTCCTCTGAGACCATCCACCTTGTCTTCTGAGTCTGAATCTCTCACTAGCCTCATACTCACCAAGTTGGCCAGGCTGGCTGGTGGGCAAACTCTGGGGAATCTGCTTGTCTCTGCCTTCACAACAATGAGATTGCAATTGTGTACCTCCATTCCCAGCATTTCTATGGGGGTTCTGGGGATCCAACACAAGTGCTCATGTTTGCAAAGTAAGCACTTTGTTGAACAAGCTATCACCCAGCCCTCTAACGTGCACACACACTAAAATCCTGAAGATTTAAGGAGAAGTGGTCTGGAGAGAGTGGCAAAGTAAGTGAGAAGTTACGTAAGAAAAGAAGGATGTGTGTGCTGGTGACAATAATAATGACTAATGTGGCATTGTCTAACCTAATAAAGAGAATCTCAGCACGGAAATAATTGAGAACTAGTGTGTAAATTTGACTGGGAATATTATTAACATGTATTTCCCGAGGCGAGGATATAAATGCTAATTTATATTTCTTCTCATTCCACTCATTAATTTTTTTAAGCATCGCCTACAAGGCTGGGCAGAGAACACAAGATGAATTCCTTCCTAGAGCTTAAATTCCAGTTGAGGAGCTGACCCGGGCACCACTGATGCCTTGGTCGTCTTTAATGAGGAATGGAAGGAAGCTAGTGAGTGGGTGAGCAAGTACACAGCCAGCGTTAAGATTTTTTTTTATATCAAGATGGCATTTCAAAACACTTAGCTGATGTTTGTAGCCACAAATTGCTTCTGTCTTGCTAGAAGTTAATCAGAAGCCCTTTGCGTTCTCTCAATATATTTTTTCTTTATATAATGAAGAAGATATTTGGTCTATAGTTTCCTTTATGTGAAAGTCTTTCAAATACATTAAAAATGACAGAGTGAAAAATAATAATTTTAGGCAAGTGTCACAATCTCTTGAATATCTTATGTGACAGATCATATTGTTCCAGCAAAAACACCAGAATAATGTAACTCAGTAGAAAGATAGGTGATTCCTGGTATTTTCTTTTCATATATATATATATGTGTGTGTGTGTGTGTTTTACCTGTATGTATGCCTGTATACTGTGTGTGCCTGGTATCAGTGGAAGCCAGAAAAGGGCATCAGATCCGCCTGGGGCTGAGTTACAGATGGCTGTGAGATGCCATGTGATTGTTGGAAATCAAATCCAGATCCTCTGCAACAGCCGACAGTGATGCCAACCCCAGAGCCAAGCCCCAAGCCTTGGTTTTTGAGGCAATGAATAATGACCCAAGATTCCATTCAAGTGTCATGACTTGATCATAACTACCTTGTAAATTGTGTGAGCAATTTGGGAATGCAAAGTGAGACATTCCCTGGAACAGAGCGAGTAGGGGCGTGGAGAGATTGGCTGACATGGGTAAACATTTTTGACAATCCACTGTTTCCTTGTTTGCCTAATTTCTTTGAAGTGGTTAGCAGTCAACATTTTTGAGACTAGAAAGCTAAAGGAAATGGCATGCTTTATAATCCAGTGAAGGATTGCTTTGTGATTCTGTTTGATTTTACACATTAGAACTTTAATTAGTGCATGAGAGTAGGGAGGGGGTATTTCTGTGTGTTCTGTGGACAGTTCTTCCTGTCTGGTAGAATTTTAAGGATGAGCTAACATGGTGATCAATTTTTTATGAGCGCTAAAAAAACTGCAATATATGAGCATTGCTTGGCAGGAAAATCCCCCAACACTGGACAGTTTCAGTGAATAAAATTGTGTTTCACTCTCTTAAAAATGTGAAACCTTTGTGAAGGGCTAGCTTGCTTTCCCCCTTGCTGTACAAGTTTCAAAGTAAGGTGATGTCAAAATCACACAGGAGGTTTTTTTGTTTTTGTTGTTTCAAAACAGGTTTCTTCGCCTCCTCTGAATGTCTACAAGATGTCTGTGGAAGGAGTTTGCATAGGACTAGCTTTGTTAAAAGCTTCTCAGATGACTTTGGCCTGTTATTCAGGAACACTGGCTTTGTCTATACCAGGTACCACAGTATACCATCACATGGGTCATGAATGTGCCGTTTTCAAACATCAAAAACTTGGAGAATTTAATTCATTTATTATTAGGTAAATACTCTTTGAAGAAATAGTGAACCTTTGATGACTTCTAAAAGTTTTTTTCCCAATGCCTGTCCAAACTGGAGTATTGCTATTGTTATTAATTTTTCAGCCAAGAAAGAAAGATGATATGTAGGATGAAAATAAAATCAGCAGTGGTAGCTGCAATCTGGTGTTGACACCTGAGTTAGACAATGGGGAAAAGAAACAGGCAACCTCATCTATATGACTTTGTTGAGGAGGGCAATTCTGTCTTCATGGCTATATAAGTCACACACATGCACGCGCGCATGCACACACACACACACACACACACACACACACACACACACACACACACACACACACACACACCAGTAGCAACAACAAAAGAAAATTGATCTATATCTGTTTTACTTTCTATCCTGTGATAAAACACCGTGATAAAAAAAAAAAAAAGCAAAGGGATAATTGTGTGTTTTAGCTCAGAGCTACAGTGGGGAAGTCAAGGCTCCCGGAGCTTGAAGCATGGGGCGTTTGGCAGTCAGAGGAGAGCCTGCCTCACTTTGCTCCTCTTGAGGCTGACTCCCCCAAGCTTCTGCCCTGGCTTTTCCACTGTGAAGGATTCTGGCCTGAAACCGTGAGCCAAAACCAAGCCTTTCTCCCTTAAGCTCTTCTTCCTTGGGTGTCCGCTCAGTGGGAACAGAAACTTAGATAGGGTCCTCTGCCCCTCTGGAAATACAGGATAGGAAACCCGATACTCTGAGCTTCTATGCTTTTGGTATTTTGGTTTGTGGTCAGGCTACTACAAAGCTTGAAGTTTGGTTTGTATTTAATCTTTTCTCTTTGAACCTGTGGAGTTGGTTCCTCACATAACTGTTACTCACTGGCAACTTATGCCAATTTCTTTTTTTTTCTTCTTTTTTAATTCTAGCACAGATGGGTTCAATCATGACTCTTGGACTTTTCAATTGTATTCCAGTATTGCTGGAGGCCACGCCTTTGCAGGTCATCATTCTAAAATAGCCTCCTCAGCTTGGGGTCAGGACTTTGATTTTGCTAGCTGCTGTGGAAGATGGGCGAATGAAGTAAATAAGAATCTCTATTTGATCTGCCTGAACGCAGAGGGGTTTTCTCTGGAACAGCAGCCCCTCTACAAATAATTGAAGTTGTATTTCACTACCTGCATCTTAGGGTCTAGATGCCAATGGAATGCTGAAAAGGAAGCCAACTGCTTACAAAGTGAAATAGCATACTTCATAAGCAGAGATGATCAGCTGGAGGATGTTCCCGGAGTCTTTCTGAAGCAGCCCCACCGTCGCTCCAGGAATGAGTTTTGCATAATTCTGTAAACAGCAACAAAAGAACAGGGAATAAGTCAGCTTTGATTGTTCCATAATATCTCAAATATTACGTTTTCTGTCTGTGATCCCCTCTATTTAACTGGCCCCAGAAAAACAGGCTCCCACTGGATCTAAGACGCCACCGTGGAAATCCAGGGACTAAGTTTGCCACACTCCGCAGCTGTGATTTATATCATGCCAGAGTCAAGTCTCAGGTCCTATTAGGCTTATTATCCTTTGTCCAGAAGTTTTGGGCAGGTCTCCACAAATGTCTCTTTCTTTCTTATTGCTACACAAATTTTGGTGCAAATGAAGCAAGGAAGGGATCAGGTCTAGAGTAATGTCAGGTGACACACCTCATCTTACTTTTTCCAATCACATCACGTTGGAGAAGGGCCCTTCCATTTCTTGGAATAAGGGAGAGTTTGTGAAAACCGAGGAAGGCCCTGCTTCGTTGACTTACCTCTTTAAATAAACACATATCACAAAAGGCCATGAAGCATGAGGCTGTGGGTTAATAGCAAATACCAGAATAGGAATGTCAATTCCACTCCAGTGGAGCCGGCATGTGTATAAATTTGCCTGATTCTAGAGAAGAAAGCTGTGGAAACCTTTGTTCCTAACAAAGAAAGGTTTTATCCTTTTGAAAAGGAATTTCAAGGTTCTTAGCTAAGCGTGGAACTGCCATTCTTGAAGGACATCTTAGTGTCCCCAAGGATGAGCTGCTGTGTTTTTGCAAGTACCAGTTCAAGTGGCTCTGAATTTGGGGTTAATTCTTGGTTAATGACACTGATCCCATCCGATTCCTAATGCCTAATTATGATCCTGCATGTGGTATGACATTTGTCATTTGGCTATTAGGACAAGTGGTTAATGTTAATCACACTTGCTGACTGCCACTAGAGCCAGGGTACAAAGGAGCTGGCAGCCTGTAGCAGTAGCCAGTGATGACACAGACAATTATATGGAGGAAAACTATTAATTAATTTTTGAATGCTGATTTTTCCCCCAAAGTATTTCAAATAATTAACTAAAAACATGACAACTTGACTTAGCAGTCTAACACTGTGAAAAATTATACTCTAAATCTTTATAGTATTATGATTACTGTGTGTAACAAATGCCGTTCCTTCATTAAAATCTAAAAGTGGCATTATAAATTGTTGTGATTAAACATGTTTAAAGTTAGAAAAAGTATGACCTTTTATGCATGCTCCTGGCCTTTGCAGCAGCCAAGGGTCCTAAACATGATGGCGCAGGAGCTGATTAGAAATGCAAAGTGTGTGGGCATGAGCTCTCCAGTATCATTACGTGGATTATCCTATTACAGATTCATTACAGATTCTTTCAGACACTCCCCCCCCCCCCCCCCCAGCTATACCTTCCTGGAGTTCCTGAGTTTGCTGGCCTTTTCAGGTCATCTCGGTTTCCTTACAGTATGTGTTTGCAATCAGGAAGGGGTCACTGAGCAGGCAGACAATGCCCAAATGCACACCCACACACTGGCCTCACTCCTCACTCTATGGCTTAGTGGCTATGAGACCCGTCTTAGGAATGCACACTTGCTGTGGCCAAGAGCAGAGGAATGTATGATCACACCCATGTCACCTGTGGACTAACAGCAGATGGCTTTCTCCTCTGACAGACTCTGGATGAGGTCCTTGGTGAGCATTCCTGCCCTTTGAGAGGGCCCTGCTAGGGACAGCTGCTGGCAGGATATCCATCCCTACTTTGGTGCACTTCCTGTTGAACTCTCAAGAGCACCTCTGACTTCAGAGGTCTCTCTCTCTCTCTCTCTCTCTCTCTCTCTCTCTCTCTCTCTCTCTCTCTCTCTGCTAAATGGTGGTGACTCAAGCCTAGATCTCTCCCTCCCCTTTTATTTTGATTTTTTTTTTTCCAGACAGGGCTTCTCTGTGAATCCGTGGCTTCAAGCCTGGATCTTCACATCCCTGTCTTGTAACGTTTCTGCTACAGTCTCAAAGACTCATCATCACCTCTGAGCTCATTGCTGATCATTTCCTAGTGAACACACTACTCATGCCTCCTTTTAGATGGTGGAAATCAGAAGCCAGCTTTCCACGTGTCATCTGGAAGCTTCCATAAACAATTTACAAAACGCAATGCTTAGAACAGCCTCTGCTTTGCATCCGGGTGGGCTCTGCGTTTGCTCCCCCCTTTCTATGCAGACTCACTAAGGTGTCACTGATACCATGACTGTCTTATGCTCAGCACTGTTTTTATCTCAGCATTGTTTATTCAACATAACCTAGTTCGGTGTTTCTGTTCTTAAAATATACTTGTTAAATATAGTTTCCCAAAAGGCATTTACCAGAATGTTGGCTAGTATCTAATCTGCTCACAAATATTTCATTTAATCTCACCAAGATTTTTCTTACTTCCTTATCTATTTTTACCCACTTTTTCCTATTACTGTTCTCCCCAACCCCTATCTTTCTTTCTATAGCACATGTACACAGCATATACAAAATAAGTACACAGGTCAACGGGTATTTCAAAGGAAGCAAGTACAATGGCCATCATAACTTGAAGTCAGATATAACCAGTCTCTAGGACCCTCTCTTGTACTGCTGCCAATCATGACTGTACCCTTCAAAAGTACAACAGCTTGGAATTTTGTCACTATAGAATCTAGAGGAGAAATATTTGCTTAAGTTACTTTGTCTACAGCTGTGACAAAACACCAGGACCAAGGTCACTTATGAAAGGAAAGGTTCACTTGGGCTTACGGTTCCAGAGACATCAGCATTTGCCACCATCACGGCAGGGAGCATGGTGGCAGGCAGGCATGAAGCTGCAGCTGAGAGCTCACATCTTGAAGCAGGAGAAAGAAAATAAACCAAGAAGAGGGCAAAGTCCTAAGCTCTCAGAGCTCCTTCCCTCCCAGGGCCATATTTCCGAAGCCCCCTTAAATAGTGCCCCCAACTGGGGACCAAGTATTCCATGAGCCTATGGAGACATTCTCATGCAAACCACCACAGTCTTCATGGGTTTAGAATTATTTTTTTAATCCCTTAAGTAGAACACAAAAATCACTACCTATAAAAAAAAAGTGGTAAATAAGACATCAAAGGAAGAATTCCATCTTTAGATCCAATGTAATCCCCATCAAAGCACAAACAAGTTACTTTGTAGCTCTCCATAAATGGATGCTAAAGTCTATAAGGAGTGGCAAAAGGCCCAGAGAATAGCCAACTAAACTTGAGAGATGAAGTTAAAGTCAAGACCTACTAAAAAGCTACAGTACTCAAGAAGTATGGTATCGACAAATAGATCAATGAAACAGAACTGAAAACCCAGAAACCAGCTGACATAAACAAAATCAATGAATCTTTCCCAAAGATCAAGAACATTACAACGAAGCAAAAACAGTCTTCTTAGCAAATGGTCCTGTATACCTATCCCCACACCCATGCCTTCCACTTCCCCACAGAATCTAGACATGTATACACATTACGCCTTACATAAAATTTAACTCCAAATGGATTACTAAGCTATTTAAAAAAAAAAAAAAAACATGTCTTATAAAAGCCATTATAGGGAAACAATCCAGATGGCTTTGACTTTGGGTGATGACATTTTGTCACAATACCAAAACTTTGTCCCCCAAGGGGACTGATGAGTTAGGTGTAAATAGAAACAAGTCTGATGTGTGGAAGACAATCTAAGAGAATAAGCAGACAGACGACAGACTGAAGGAGAATGTTTCCAGACATTCATACAATAGCACACAAAGCTTTGTTATTTATGAGTACAAAGACTTCTTAAAACTCAACAAGAAAACAACCCTATTCTAAAAGGAGTTGAAGACCCGCACAGGTGTCTTGCTAAAGAAGAGATGTAGGCAGCAAGACAGCACCTGAAAATACACTCCATATCATGCCCACCAAGGAAATACAAATGAAACCCCAGTAAGATACCACTGCACACCCACTAAAGAAATGAAGTCTATGGCATTGATGTCAATTGCTTACTGGAGCGTAGACTCTGCACTTTAGAGAGCAATGGGACCCTCATTCATTCCTGATGGGAAGGTAAAATGGTGTAGCAACTACACATACAGTAAATGGTTGGCTCTTTCACACAAACAAACCACCCTCTATTCATGTAATCCAACTTTCAAGTTCCTTGGTATTTACTTAAAGTACTTTGAGAATTCCCTACCCCAAACCCAGCACATGTGTATTCTATGACAATCGCATTTATAATTGTCTAATCTGGAAGCAACCAAAAATACATTTCAGTAGGTGAATGTACTAATACTCCGTGTATAGCCTGAAAGTGGTCTGTTATTCCATACTTCAAAGAAAGGAATGCCTGAGGCACACGAAGACACGGCAGGACTTTAAATGAATATTACTAAGTGGAAAAATCCATGCAAAAATATGTAATATATTATTCCAAGTATATAATGTGGAAATAGTAAAGCTATGAAATAAATAAAATGGTGGCTGAGAATGAAAGAGTAGCTAAGTAGCACTCACCTACCATGTGCAAGACCCCAAGTTCAGTCCTCAGGACAGGCAAAAAAGATCAGTGGATGGAGAGGAAGAGAAGGAGAGAAGGAAGGAAGGATGGAGAGAGGAAGGGAGGGAGGGAAGAGGGAGGGATGGGTGAGCAGACAGATGACAAGCACACTGTATGATATTTAATTATACTCCAAGGTGTGTACAATTCAGAGAGGTAGAGCCATAGGATGTATGACTATTTGGGGACACATATAGGGAGACACTTTTGTTGATGATGTTGCCAAGGATCCACATTTGGGTTATCATTTAAGCTGTAGTTGATTCTGAAAGGGACTCAGAACCACCAACTACTAAGGAATACTCAGCTCCAACCTGATTCTCACTACATGAGTATGAGCCTTGGGAGGCATTAACAGGCTAACTTCAGGCACACATGACTACCTCCTCGGTCTCTTCTCATGCCTTTCCCTTTCCCAGAACCAAGTCTCCTTAGCTGTAGCTACCAATCTAGGGTCCTCACTATGGGTTTGGGAGGTCCTTATAAGTCTCCTGATATCACCAAGAATTTCCTACCTTTCAGACACCTGCAACCTTGAAGCTCTGGGACTCTAGGGCATCTGCTGCTATAAGGATTACATGCATGGGGAGGAGGTGACCTGGACCACTGCACAGAATTAAGGGTTCTATGCTGCTCATACGGCAGAGGTGCCTAGAGTCTACCACATCATTGGGAAAATGACTAGAACAACACTGATGCCTTATTGTCCCTGTCCCTTTTATTATTAATAGAAACAGTATTTTTTGGAGACTATAATCATCCCTGATTAGATGCCAAATGCAGAGGTTCAGAGGATTCAACTAACTTTCCTGAAATCTAACCAGGAAGCAGAGCTGAACCACCTCTGATGGCAGCAGATCTCTTAGCCAGACCACTTTTGTCAGGTGCCCAATGGCTCTCTTTACCTATGATGCCACACTGTTAAACCAGAAAGATCAAAGCTTAAGCCTAAAACTGGAATCTCTCTCTCTCCTCTCCTCTCCCCTCCCCCCCTCTCTTGCCCTCACTGTCCTTTCCTGTACAAGTATGTACATGCCTTACTGAAAACTGAACTCAGGATCCCGTGCTTGCTAAACAAATGCTCTGCCACAGAGCTGTGTCCCTTGCCTGTCATTGCCTCTTTCTTGTGTTTGGTTCCCAGCATTCCTTGGCTTACAGATGGTACCTTTCCAGTCTCTAACTCCAATGTCTCATGGTATTTTGCCTTAATTATCTGACACTGTTTCTTCTTCATAAAAGGACACTGCTCATGTTAGATTAAGAGTCTATGTGAGGCATATGGTAATTAGTTTTGCCTCCAATGCGTCTACATACAAATAAGGTCACATTTGTGGTAGTGGACGGTAGATCTCTAACACAGCTTTCTGGGGGACACAATTCAGAACACAGAGCAATGGGGTTTTTGTTCCCTTTATCTGTACACTCTTAGTTGAATCCGGGCAGACAGTACCTTGCCCAGGCACTATGGCCTACATGGTAAAAGCAGACTGTGGCTCTAGGCCAATGTTCACTGTCTTCTATCAGGCTTCTGTGGGAGGAATGAGTACAGATGCCAGCAGCAAACGAACATGAGCATCTCATTAGGGAGTTAGGATCTCAATGCTTTATGTGCTTGCTTAGCATCTCTGATTTTAAAACACTTTCCTACCCAATGCAAGCAAAAAGGGTGGAAGAAGAAAGGTCCGTGGCTGTGATAATGTCAGACTCAAAGGCTGCATCTTGAAAGAAATGTAGGAAGAAATAAAAGGATTGGGTAGGGCGGGGTGGCTCCCAGGGGATCGGTACTCTGTTATTTATCTGATCAGGAAAACAGCTCTTCCCAGGTAAAGCCTTGATTCTGTGGGAAAGCATGTTTCTTCCAGAGCTGGGGCCCGAGTCTGCTGACATAAATGGTTCTGAAGGCAACCAAAGACCTTTCCTGAAGTCTTTCAGTCTTTTTCCCCTAGTTCTCATGTTCATTATCATGTAGGGCTCCCAGGATTATGCAAAAATTTACCCCCTGGCTCCACTCTGTTACTAGGACACCCAAGATTCCAAGAAGAACATGTAATTGTTTCTGGCAAAAAAGAGTGGCATGGCTGTCTGTCTCCAGGTTGCATGATATCTGCATTGCCTTCAGGCTTTCCATTGTCAGCAGGCAGGCAGGCAGGCAGGACAGGAGTGTGCTAATTAGATCTGGTGCTTGATCTTGAAGTCTGTACCAGCAATGACTAGGTAGTCAGCCTTGGAATTTTTGAATACTACCTGTCTTTCTCCCAGCCTGCCCAGAATGTAATTATCTTGTCAGCCTGAAGCCATAGCACACAGCTGAATGAGTGCTTCAGAGCAGCCACCATGATAAGGAGAAAAAACAAATGGACCACAGTGCAAACTGTTAGGAGACAAACAGGCATCAGGAAGAGAGACAATGAGAACAAAGGGCCTGTGTGGAGTATCTGTCACCCAGGACACCTCACAGCTCCTCTTAATGAGATTAGCAGCTGCTTTCAGAGTTGGAGGGTCTACCTTGGTTACAGAACGCACATCCTGGGTCCCTAAGCTTTAGAAAGTCCTTTTAAAATGGTAAAGGAGATGGGCTTCAGGAACAGCCTGTGTGCTCTGCAAACCAAGGGACAGGCAGTAAAACTCTAAAGGATGACTGACTGGAAGGAAGGTTATGCAGGGAATGAGATGGTAGGAAGCAGAGCCTGTCTAGGACCGCTGCAGAGCCAGGAGCCTCCACATTTCAAGAGCTGTATATGGTTCATGGCATCAGCAACTCTTTGGAATGTGTCAGACATGATGAGGCTTGGATGTAGTAGACATACTGGATCAGAGTCTGCATGTTCATAAGGCATGAAATGTATAGATATATAGAGGAGATGCAAGGGTGCCTATCCCAGAGACGTCAATTTGATCAGGTCAGGATGTGGCTTGGGTATTGACTCTATTTTTTTAAAGCTGCCAGGGAAACACCCAGGGAAAGGTAGTATGACATTGTTATTGTGCCCATAGATAGTGGAGTTCTCAGCAAAAGGACACAGTGTTGTAAAACTAGATACTACAAATAATGAGTTGGATTTATGAAAGTTAATATATAGCCATGCAAAAAACAAAAACAAAGCACAACATATGAATATGTGAAAAAGTAAGTCTGGAAGGGAAATGACTTACCCAGACAGTTTTGGAACCAGTGGTAAAAGGGGACAAATTTTATTTTATTTCATTTTCATTTTTGGTAAAACTGAGCACTGAACTCAGAGGTGACAAGTGTTCTTGCACTGGGCTGTGTCTAAGCCCTCTTTTTACTTTTTATTTTGAGGCACACTTAAAAGTTGCTGAGACTGGCCTTGACTCTGTGACCCTCCTGCCGCAGCCTCTAAATGAACTAGGATTACAGGCCTATGCGGCCAGCTATGGTGTGGCTCACTTTGCTTTTATTTTATGGCAGAAATTCTATAAATATGAAAACTCATGGGCTCAAAATGTTATCGGATAACCTTGATTTCCACCTAATATTATTCTTGTTAATAAAGGTGATTAATGAATAGCTACATACAATTTAATTCGTATGCCTTTCTAAGACTATAAACATATAAACTCATTTAAAAATGTGAACATACTTAATATGTACAGTATGATAGCAATTATGTTAAAATATGCAAATACATGCAAAGAAAGGGGAAGGAAGCCTTATTCTGAAATGTCAACGGTGGTTAGCTCTGTCTGAGGGGTTGGTTGGTTTATGTGTGATTCTTATTTTTTCTTCCTGCTTTTCTGCACTTCACTGCCTCCCTCCATTTTGTGCAAACGTTGCATTAATTTTGTAGCTAGAGAAAAGTAGCTTTGTTTTGTTTTTCATACTTTCATATTGCATTACTGGCAAGAGGGTACCCAGTACAATAGTAACTTGGACAAACTAGGTAACTTTAAAGATGCCATTTCCTTGTGACCCAGGGGCCTCACTTAGAACTGTGTGGATCGGTGATGGAGAACATGAGTGTAGGGATGGGCACAAGGACACATGCACAGCGCTGCACAGTTGCCTGTGACTCCGTGCTCTCAGTTACAGAAAAATGTGTATGGAGACAACTGATACCACAGGCATCTCTCTGAATTAGCCTCAGATACAGACTACTGAGCACAGCAAGGGCAACAAGCCTAATGCCACAGAACTACGTACTGAAAAATGAATTAAAACACTAACATTTAGACCATGCACGCATTTTCCTTAATACGAAAATACGCCCTCCAGGCCATTAGACTTCCTCTTTTCCCAAGATCAAACATTTGCTGTTAGATCTTGTAGGCTATTGAGTTCAGTTCCTTGGTCAAGTAAAACCGAATTGGTAGAAATTATGTGTACACAATGAAATGTGCCGGTGCATCATTACTATAGAATCAGTTATGGATGTGCCTATATTTCAATAGCATAAAAACAAGTGTTAGGATAATGAACACTAAGTTCAGGATTCTGGTCACCTCACAGAAAGGAAGAGGGAGAGCAGAGATGGAGTGTTAGTCAGGGTCCAACTGCACACAAGATGTTTTCCCTCTTTAAAACGAGTCAATATGGTGCCATTATTATACTGGGGGAAACTCACCAGTGGGTATGCCAGGGCTCAATGTGTGCCCTGCTTTTCTGTATGCTTAAATTGTGTCAACTTAATACATCTATGGCCTTTATAGACCCTCTACCCTCATTTTGTCTCTTAATTGAAACCAGAGACAATCAGTGTCTTAGATGGGGTTTAGATGACAGCCCAATAATATCCTGCTGGTTACGTAGCCTCTTTCTGCCACAAGGAAGAATCAGGGGTTCACCTCATCCTTAAACTTGCTTCATTCACCTAATTTAACAGCAATAGCAATAGGTGAAAACATTTCCTGGCCCTGAAGGCCTATCATTTAAAGAGTTCCTCTGCTGGCCCCTGTCAGGCTCTGCTCCACCTTCAGACTCTGTGCCTTTACAGGGATGTTTAAAGCTGACATTGAAAAGGTCTATTGACTCATGGTCTAGTGTTTAGGAGTCTTGCTTTGCTACTACCACATCCTGGGTTCAGGGCTCAGCTGTGACTTTTCCCAGTAGTTGAGGCTGCAGACTCCAGTAATCTGGGTTTACATTCTGTCACATACGACTTTGCTCATCTGGGGTCTATGGTGACATGTGGAGATTAAATGATAAGCATAAAATGCTTAGTCTCCAGGTTTCCACTTACATCATGGCATTGCTGTATGCTATCTCCAAGCTTCAGTTTTCACCCCCACAAGGGAAAAGGATAGGTATTGTGCTGTACTATTGACACTGGAATCGGTCTTATAATTGTCAACTAGTCTGCTACCTTTTCTAACAAATGTTATGAATAGATAAAAACCATTGATTGACAGGAAAAAAAATCCGAACTCGTTAGCAAAATTCTGCTTCTCTCTCTCCCTTTCTCTCCTCTCCTCTAGGCTGGCCCTCTGTAATGCTCTCTTTTATTTTTTTAAGCCCATTTTTAGATGAATAATTGATTTAAAAATTTCTTAGTGATGTGTGAGACTTCTTGAAGCAGACACCAAGCCTTATTCTTATGGTCATGAACTCTGGCCTGATTCCTAAAAGATGCTCAAGAGATATTTAATGAATGAACGAATGTGTGACTACGTAGTCAGTGGCATCACTGCCCAATGATACACTAGACGTTCTAGGTGCTATGCTAATATTTAAACACCAGACTGTGTAGTAGCAAAATCTCCTCTATGAGAAGATGTAGCAGGAGATTGCATGAAAGCTCTAAGACCCGCTGCTCTCCTTTCCCCTTATGCTAATGATCTGGAGGACTAGCCTTTAGAGTCTTTAAAAGTCCCACGTGTTAGCTAACAGATTGGGCATAGTTGGGGCTTGCTGGTTAGCCTTATTCTATGGATGCCCAGTAATCTGAGGACATGGGTTTTATTTCCAAATCCTCCCTCTCTGAGGATGTTTCAGTTAATGAGGAAAGTGTAGGCAGGCAGCTGGCTCTTCTCAGGCTTCGTTCCCAGATACCATCAATTAAGGAAAAAAAAAAATCTTCCCTATTACACTTGAATTGAGAGCAATTTATTAACACCATGGTGATGTCACATAATCGTGAAATTGCCTTTTATCCCAGACGATTTTATTTGCATGAAAATCCCAAGTTTGGGATATCCAGTTATAGCACGAGCTTAAGAACATAGATAATAACTTCTTAGACTGGTCCTAAAATCAGCTGCGATACAGAGCTAGGGAACCTTGCGATCTTTGTGGGGATCATTAGCATTTGTGGCCAGCTTCAGCACCGGTCATCGACTGTTACAAACGGAGGTCATTAGGTCTAATCTTTTTATCTTAGAAATACCGAGGCCAGAGAGATCTGGGGATTTCCGTTGAGCTAAAACAGTTTTGATCTTTTCCACCAAGAGTTAGAAAACAAAACAACTGAGCCAAGTAAGAAATGGCAGAGAGGTCCAATTGTTATTTTATCTCCCTCTTGTTCGCCTTTACCTCCTATCCTCTCCTGCTAGGGAGAAAAGGAGAAAGAAAGCTTGGATTTCTGATTCCTGGAACATGGAGACTTACGGACAGGATGTGACTTTCATTAGCCAGGCAAAAGCAGCAGGCTTGCAGTGGTTACCACTGCTCTTCAGACTTGCTATGTGATCTAATGTGCGCCAGGGGATCATGGCTCAGGGTTTTCCCTGACGGGACCCAATGTGAAGGGAGGCTGTGGAACTTCTTCAGCAGGTCTGTCCTGAGACAGATGGCATGGCTCTGCTTTCCTTTCTAGTGCCATCTGGGGCGAGGATGGAAGGCAGAATGAGGGGTCGGCGTAGGCAGCAGAGCATCACTGGTCAGGCCCTGCACTTGCTCTACGGGTTCAGACATACTCAACCTTTGCCTGTATTTGTCGCATCAAGCTCCAAGTCCCTACTTAGAACATTTGGCTAGAAGAAGAAGAAGAAAGATGTTTTCATTGTATTTTTATATTCATCTAACAATTCCACTGAGGCTTGGCCTAAACAGGAAAATGTGTAAGACACATTCTCTTCAAAGATCGAGTGGCTGAGAGCTTCTTGTCTCTAAGGGCAAAGGTCCTCTAACTGGATAGGAACCTAATCTACGTCTGTGCTCATGCTTTAGACATTTCACTCTGTCCTAGGAAGCACAGGACACTAGCTGTGGCGGCAGTAGACGGTGGCTGAC
This sequence comes from Phyllotis vaccarum, assembly GCA_033318265.1. Taxonomy (NCBI): domain Eukaryota; kingdom Metazoa; phylum Chordata; class Mammalia; order Rodentia; family Cricetidae; genus Phyllotis; species Phyllotis vaccarum. The sequence continues at coordinate 26,072,599 of JARWLC010000002.1, read as the reverse complement.
CTGGAGATGCCTGCTGCAGATCACTCCATTGTCTTAGCTCCTGTAACTGCCATTGCTACCAGCTTTTCATGCTTCATCTCCTTCCAGTCAAGTGTAGACATTTAGGAAACATACGTAGTGTAAAGCCTTGCAAATAACATGAGGTAATTAATAGCACGATCATGACTTGACAATATAGTAAAAGTAAGTAATTTAATTGCTTTTGCCTCAGTATCCCACTTGGAAGGAAAGACACTCCAACTTAGACAGTTGGACTTGAAGAGCCTGATAATCTCATAATGTAAATTAAGGACGAGCATTTTAAAACATCAGTCCGAGGTATAAACTTTTTCTTTTTTAGCTTGGGTAATCAAATCTTGATTTTAAATGGTATTTAGTACTAGGATGTAATATACTACCTAGTACTCAGGCAATTATCTATCATTATCTTTAGGACCCTGTAATTAGACAAACAAGAAAGTATTCATAATAATAAGTTAGTTCCTAATTGTTTGCTGATGTCTGGGGTGTGCAGTGCAGTCATACTGAACTGAAAGGAAACTGCTTACTGAATCCCTTCCATTGTTCCTTCAGATTCTTACAACAGTGCACAGCATCCCCCCCCCCCCCCACACACACACCTGGGCAGGCCAGAGCATCCTACCCAGCTGGTTGAAACAACAGTCATTTTTCCTGAATTCCATGAGTGGGAAACATAAATCTTACTTGCTGCAAGACAGAGCTGCCCTTGAACCTACCTCATCCATCCCCTGCAGGCTGTGGAGGCCTGGAACTATCCGTATTATATAATCCAGGCAAATAATTTACCTTCTAGAATTTGCATCAGATATCACCATTGGCTACTTAATTTATCCCGTTGCTGGCTCATTCTTTTAAATAGTCCTTGGGTGCTTTTTTTCTTTATTTCAGTTACCTCACATAGTGTGTTGTCCAGGCCTCCAGCACATGCAAGGAGTCTTCTAAGTTTTAAAAGGAAAAGCAATGCAAGGCATTATTGGCCTATTTTCTGTTTTCATTATCAAGAAAACAAGAGATCAGCATTTCTATGCTAGGTGAAGCCTTCAGGGAAGTACATTATCTTTAGACCAAGCTGCCTTCTGGCCCCCTAATGCAGATGGCATGATGGGCCATCAGAAGGAAAGCAGAGCAATGAGACACCGGTCAGAGCTGGCTGCCAACCTGGCTTGCTGCGCCGTGGCTCCCTGAAAACGTCCCTTTGAATTTAGTGGTGCCCACATGGCAGAGACCACAGATCATGACAGAACATAAATTCTCCTCATAATGAGATTAGTAGGCAGACAAAATAAATGTCCTGCTGTTATATTAGAAGCAGGCTATAACTGGTGTTTTCCTTAGAAATGATCATTTCTTTTGCAACAGGGGAGCCGTGTGCAACTAACTTGAATGCAGCAGATTCTGTTTCTCCACATAGTTATTTTTCATCCTCTGTCTTCTTAATGGTGGTTTGGGGGGAGGCCTCTAAATGAGCTGTGAGTCTTTAAGACTATCACCAACATAAATTATGGGAGTCTACGTTCATGATCATCAATTTGCTTTCCCAGACTCCCTTCTGCAGGCAAGTTCTGTGCAGCTCCCCCACTAGCCTTAAAACTACAGCCGTGTTGGAGAGGAGGGGCTGTGACCCCTCCCTCGGGTCCCCTCACTTGCCTGTGGGATCAAAGGCAGGGTAGACCCACTATTGTGCTGAGAGTATTTAAAAATATATCTTTACTGCAACTTTACTACTTAAAACCAGTGGAAACCAATATCATATACTAAGCAACCTTAAGAAAACATCCAGATCAGGTGACTCAAGAAGCAAAGCCTTGAGGATGGAGCTTGATTGCAATGGACTTCCTTAGTTTGCAGCAGAAGGCACTCTCACCTGGAGTACAATACCCCCCTCTCATTAAAAATGCGAGATAACATCTCCTCCTGGATCCTTTCCATAGAATCTGATGCAAGTTCATGGGCTGCACCATTATGAGAAGCGAGTACATTTAACCAAAGCCTTCTGGGAAAAAATTGGAGTACGCCCTGCAAAGTCACCAAGCATGTTAAGAGATCCTTTCAAAAGGGAATGGGAAAGCAGTCTGGATTTAGGAGCATTTGACACTTGTGCATAGAAAGCACAAGCTAACGTCTGCAGTTTCCTGCAGTCCAGGCTTTTCTTTGAAACTGAATATTTTGAAGAGGCCACTTGCTGTTATCTCAGTTCACAGCATTTTGACATCTTGGATTTTTTTTTAATTATTCTTATAAAGAGACCACAGAAATCTTAAACTTGTACACGTTAAATGGAGGTTTGCAAATATCATGAAAATCTAATGAAAAATCCTCGCTTCCCACACTGGCACCTCCTTCCAAACACATGAACTACAAACACAACCACGTTCTGGGAGGGGGAGGTTACTTTTTTGCCCAAATTAATCTGCTTGAGTCTTCCTATGTTTGCAAATATTTAGCCAGGGCTCTCACCATCTTAATAAAGTCCCTGTTGACTCGTAACCCCATGTCAGAGGAAAATCTTGTTCTGATGCTGGTAAGTGACCTCAGCTACATTCATTTACACTCTCTTCTCACTCACCCTTTCCAGATCCAGCTCCTTCTCTTTTTTTTAATTGCTCCACTATGTGTGCCCACTTTCTGCTGGCCTCCACACTTATTATCTCATATTTAAGCAGCAAACGTAAAGAGCTTTGCCAAGCACTCGGTTTACTTGGTATGTGTTAATGATTATCCAACAGCCCTTCCAAGTGTGAGTCAGAGTTAACCGTAGAGTTTCAGGATGCATAAACCTTGAATGATTTTTCTCCAACCCTGTTTGCTTACCTCATACAAGTGGACTTGTTCTTGGGTTACAGCAAAGATCAGTAGCATGCTGTTTTGGACCAATTTATCGATGAGTTGACCAATTGTTGGGTATTCCTAAAATTGATACATAGATTTAAAATACCATTTTAAATCACAGAAGGCAGAATTTTAAAATGTTCTTCTCACAGTTGAGAGAGTCAATCTTCATAGGCATTTTATCTGTTGTTCTAAAGAAACACTTGTTATTGGTGGTTAGTCACTTAGCTCAGGAGTTCTCCCAAGTCTGGTAAGTTCAGGTAAGTCCTAAGAACAGAAACTGGCAGTCTGCCCCATCATCATGCCTTCTCTCTCCTAAGCATACCCCTTGGAATTTACTTCAGGACTTCTATTGTGTCAGATTATCTCTCCCAAGAGCCACTTGGCAGCAGGCAGGAATGTGGGTAGACTGTGATGTATGATGCAGGCTGTGGGGTGGTTCTTGTAACTTTTACTGAAATTGGATGAGGTGACATGAGGTTGAGGAAGGGATGGAGTCCTGAAGAACATCCCACTATAATTCCTATGACTGTCTGATTTGAGACAGGCTCACACTGGTTCTCAGGGTTGGTTTTATTGCCTTTGCAATGTCATAATTTGGTGGTATGGAATGCAACACTCTTTTTTTTTTTTTTCTTATAACACAATGAAAACAATTTGTCCTGTGGAAAAGAAAGTCATTCTCAAGTGAAATGAATAATTTTATAAACAAAATAAATTGTTCATTATCAAATTTACTAGAAAACATGAAGCACATTCGCCTCACCTATGATTCCAAAAGCAGATAATGTACAAAAAGGACATGAGGAGGAAGGAGCAACCTGTGGCAGATTATACTAGGAATATGAATTATGAATGAAGTCCATTAAATGAAGGTGAGGCACCGATAATGAAGCCTTCTGTTCACTGGGAGGTGCATTGTTATATTCTCAGGACTGCCAGAGTATTTCTGTCTGAGACAATCATTAGGTACAAGGTTCAAGTTGAGCAAAAGATGTTTCTTTTTCTAAATTACTCAGAGAAACTTTCCAGCTGTGACTCATACTGTGTCACACTGTGAATCCTTTTTCTTATTCTTTTTGCCATCTTTGGATTTTTATATGTATTATTTATTTCTCTTATTTATTTATTCAGTGTATGAAGATGTAAGATCCCCTGGAATTACAGACAGTTGTGAGCTGCCATATGGGTGCTGAGAATTGAACCCAGGTCCTCTGGAGAAACGGCCAGTGCTCTTAACCACTGAGCCATCTCTCCAACCCCACATTTGGATTTTTATTAGTCAACATACCAGATAATAGACTTTTCCCTCGGTCTGACACACTTAGTGTCATTTGCTTTACAGTTGCTCAGACTTTAAGCACCCTTTGTTCTAAAGCCTCAGGCCCTTCCCCATTGGGTCCTCCTTACCACCATGAGCACACACCTGTCTACTGTTTTATGTGGAGCCAGGATTGTACCATACAGCTTACATAGGATGCTGTTTAATGGGATCTGTTACTTTAGTGTTCTGGGAACCTAGCTTGGCTTTTAGCACACAAATATACCCAAATGATTGAGTTGGTCTATGGCTTCTGTGCCTCCACAGAAACCTACTGAGAATAATGAGCTAAACATTCAAGATAGTAGGTAATAGTATTGTATGGTTCTATGATCTTTTTGTTTTCAAGAATTCTATTATGGGACATTCAATAATTAATGACAAAAGGACCCATTTTCCTAGAACCTCGTTGACCTTTAAAAGACAAAGTCTGACAGTAATCACTTTGATTCTCACATGAACAGACTGAGATTAAAGACAATGTATGTGTGGGGAATGAAACTGTTCCAAGATGGGGGAGGGAATCTAGGTTGAAGTTCAGAATTAGGTCAAAGAATGGCCTAAACTTGTGAACTAGTAGATTTGCATAGAATAGCTTTTAATAGCTTTTTTTCCTTTGACATTGGAATTCTGGGCTTTGCCCCTCTCTTTCCTATGTGTTTCTCTAAATCATCATGGGAAGAATCCTTTAACTTTTCCAAGCCATGCGTCCTACTGTGTTAACTATGCATCACAGGGCTTTCCCAGGTTGATGCTTCTTCCTCCCATGTTATGCATTTGTCAGTACTCACTGTGATGTGGGCACTGAGCAGCGAGGAAACAAAGATAGCAAAGCAGCCTAGGCTCTGAAGAAAACACCAGAGTAAGCGGACATAGTCCCACATGGAGATGTGCATGAAGACATCCACAAAGGTGAAATGAGAAATGTCTGCTCTGGACCTGTCCAAGGTCAAAGAGGGCACTCGGGGTCTCAAAGGGCAATTTGCTTTCTTGAGCATAGGACATAACATTTACAAGCCCAGTAGCCTCATGGTTTGTTCACAGAAACAGCAGTGAGATACGGTCCTGTTGAAGATCAGGTGAGACCATTTGGGGCAAAGACCTTTGAAATTTTTACCTCATTTGACAAGTTGAGTTTTCTTTATTTTAAATGTATCAGCATTTTTCCACAACAGAAAATAAGCTAAGTGTTACAAAGCACCAACTTGACTAGCTGTTCCAAACAGAGCACCATGGTTGTAACAAAACTGTGGGATAACAATGCTCAAAAAGCCCCCAGTGGTGTTGTTCTGGCCTAGACCCCTGTGGTTGAGAATAGAGAGAGCTATCTGTGTTGCTTTTGTTGCTTTTTGTTGGCCTTGGTATCTCTCTGAAGCTAGGGAGGTTCTGGGCTCACCTATGACTTAAACTCTCAACACATGCCCACCACCTATCTAGTAGGAGTCACCTGAGCTCTGTGTGTAACCTGCAATGCAGATGAGGTAGAAGAGAGAAATTTCTGGCACCTTAAGTAGAAAATATGCACCGCTTTCACCAAGTGAGTGAGTCACTTCCCAGAGTATCATGGCAGCTGTTGTCCTGTGGTTCTACTTGGTGGCTCTGAAAGCTGAGAGAGTGAAGGTTACATACCAAGACAGTTGACATGGAGTATTCATTCCTGCTGTCCAAGTGACAGAGCCCGTCATTGGGAATGACGATGCCTGCCAGCTTGCTGTCCATTCCAAAGTGAGAATCGGCATCACTCACAAAAACCAGGAGGTGAAGTGAGTCATTGCGCCAGCCAATCTTTTCCTAGAGTGAGAAGGAAACCATAGGTTGTAGGGAAATGGGCGGGCCCAAACTGAAGAGTGTGCAGCGTCTCACATTCAGATTCCGAGCAGTGCCTGGCTAGCCCATTGCAGCCTTTCTATCTTAGTGAATGTCTAGCTTGCATTTGCCTTTTCCTGGACAATGTTCAGGGGTTTTTTGTTTGTTTGCTTCACAAAAAATAGTTCCCTTTACGTTGTGTTGGGTTGATCTTTATTGTTCAGCTCTCAGCTCACCAGGGAGAGGGGAATGAGAGGTGGTAGTGGGGAAGGCCATGGCCATCCTAAATTCAAGCTAAATGCATGAAAATGGATTATAAAGTGAGCCAATTTCATTAAAATGTCACCCAACATTTAGGCATGTATCTCTAATGATGTCACCCACAGTTATACACCAAAGACAAGTCTAAGAACTGCTGATTGAAGATGGCCCCAGGGTCCTGCTAGCAGAGATTGTCTACAATCTGTGTCTCAGCAGCAATTTCCTAGAATTAATATTAGTCTAGGAAGCCTGTGGGCAAAAACTCCTGCTGGCTGTTCTACCATCCTTAGCCCTTCCTTCCTCCTTTAACTCCTGACCCCTCTGCCTGATAGATGCTTGAGCCCTGGACATTTCCTGGTATTGCTCACGATGGACTAATGTCTGGACGGGGCGATGATTCTCCTCAGTACTCCTTAAACAGTCAGGGAGAATCCCGGTCCTGAGAGTCTGTTGCAACAATGTGACTTCTGATCCTGATTTTATTAGTTCAAAACAACAGATTTTATCTTGAGCTATGTAATGAAACTCTGTCTTTCAAAGCCAAGGGTTGGGGATGCAGCATATTAGTAGAGTTAGTCTAGTGTTTGCTCAGCATGAACAAGGTCCCACATCATAAAAAGGTGAAATACAATAGCTATGTAATTATGTATGCTGTATACTGACTTGGATATCTTAAATTTGTTTGTTAATGCTCTGTCTTTAAGTTTTTATACTACAATTAATTAAAGAACAACTCATCTATTCATTGAATCAAAGGTTCCTTATACTAGGACATTTTGATTATTCAAATACCAGATATATGAAACATTCTTCCACTTCAACATGACTAAATTAAATATTTAATGGAAATTTTATATTTTAAGAAAATCACCAAATGTAGAAATATGGGATCAAAGAAAAGACAATTAGCTAAGCTTCCCAAAGCAGATTTGTTAATAAGAGATAAAATTTAAGTTAATAGGTTAGAGCAGTAACCTCACTTCCACCCTCCTCCCCATACCTTACACACAGCAGCCTGCATAATTGCATCAAATCCTCCTTCGGGCGTGTCAATGTTAGCAGAAATCTTCTGTTTTCTCACAATTTCATTGAATTTCTCTGCATCATCAGTCAATGGTAAAATATGCTTGAATCCGAATGTAGGTAAACAGAAATAGGGGATACTACTGCAAAACGAATATAGAAAAGTATTCTTAAGTTTGGCACAGAGCAGGCGGATACCCTGGCACAGTGCAGGTGGTAGAGCAGATACCCTGGCACAGTGCAGGCAATAGAGCGGATACCCTGGCACAGTGCAGGCAATAGAGCAGATACCCTGGAGACACTTCCTTCAATGCTGATTGCTTTTTTAAAGGGCCTCATTCTGTGACAGTGACTTTCCATGCCTTCCTCCCTATATTGACTTTATTAGATAACACCTATTTAAAGCCTCATGTGTACGTGACTGCAGACCCTCATTCCAGGTCGTATAAGCATTTCTTTCTAGTGCCTACAAACCAAATCTACCTGATAAGCTAAATGTGACCGATGACAACCCCTTCGTATTGTTTTGCCTTCAGATATCTTGCCTTGTTACCAAGCATGAGTCATCCCCTGCAATGAGGTGAGGAACCTCTTCTTTTCCTCTATTCTCAATCTCAGCTGCTATGGGCCCCGCCAGAGCCCACGGCAAAGCTCTTGGTTATTGTCTTGGGGCTTCTATTGCTGAGATAAAACACAGTCATCAAAAGCAATTTGGGTACAAGGTTTGTTTCATCTTATAGCTTATATATAATAAGGGACGTCAAGGCAGGAACCTGAGACAGGAACTAATGTGGAGGCAGCAGAGGGGTAGGCTTACTGGCTTGCTCCTGATGATTTTGTTCAGCCTGCTTTCTGCACCCAGGACCCCCCCCCCGCCCCCCAAGTGGGGCAACCCATACAATGAGCTGGGCCCTGCCGTATCAGTCATCAAGCAAGAAAATGCACCACAGAGCTTGCCCACGGGCCAATCTGGTGGAAGCTTTTTCTCGCTTGGAGATTTCCTCTTCTGAAATGACTGTCCTTGTATCAAGTTGACATCAACCTAGGAAACAATGTTTCCAGTGACACAGTGATACAATGCAGTGGCAGGCCAGCCTGGAACTAAACCTGTGGCTGAGAAGTCAGATACTGTGAAACCTACATCAAAATAAATGGCGAGAACTGATTGAGGGTTCAGCCATATTCATGTTTAGAAGCCAGTTATTAGTTATGCATGAAACTACTCTGGGAGTTAACCCTTTTTAACTTTAGGCTTTTCCTTGAAAAAAAAATGGAGTCAATAATATAGAGTCAAATTAAGTCTTTGGACCATGAGCACAATAGTATCACTGGAAAAAATGAAAAATCTAGGACACTCTTTCAGACATTCTGTTGAAATGCTAAGGGTGGGTTTAGCAATCTGTGTCTCAAGTCTCCCAGATGCACACTCAGGTTTGCCAATCGCAGCGAAGGAGATAGCTCGGAGGAGCCCCAGGAAGAGTGTGGTACACTGCCTTAGGCTGCAGGACGACCACTGTCAATCACACAAGATTCCCTCTACTCTACTCTGAGATTAATAGTTAGTCAGTCTGCACACCATGAGCAGATGCAACTACCAGAGTCGAGTCAGGCTTCTGTTGACACATCCACTAACCCACTACCTGAGGTAGACCCTGATCCTCATTACTTTTAGATTGCATATTTTTAAAAATGCACCTACTTGCTAAAGTGTATCCAAATCAACAAGTCTCTCTCTCTCTCTCTCTCTCTCTCTCTCTCTCTCTCTCTCTCTCTCTCTCTCTCCCTCCCTCCCTCCCTCCCTCCCTCCCTCCCTCTCTCTTTCTTTTTGTACTTTGTTAGAGATAGGGTCTTACTAAGTTACCCAGGCTGAGCTTGAACTCCCTAAGTGAGCCCACACATTTTGAGCATGTGATCTTCCTGCTTCAGCCTCCTAGGTAGCTGAATAACCCAGAGGATTTTTATCATTTTCTTATCCATAGATGTGAACACACAGGGAAACACCAAGTCAATTTCCTCATGCAAATTCCCAGCTGAGGTGAAGCAAGGCAAGGCTTTGCTTTAGTCCCAGTGCTCACGGAATAAACAAACAAGTACCTTATAACAGTCTACTTAGTGCCATCTGGCTTTTATTTCTCATTTTTTTCTTGATTCTTATTGGTGATCTGACTATTTGAAATGCTCCACATGTTTAATGCTGAAATGCTGTCCAATGTTCCTGAATGCAACAAGGCTGGGGTGTGATTTGTGTAAAAACAAACTTCCTTCAGACATAACAGTTCAGTGGTAATACATCAACAATATTGATTAAATCAGATGCCCTTAAACGAAGATGCTCATAAAATAAAGGTGTTTATTGGTCAGTTAACTAAAACAAAAGCTCACAGGAATCTAATTCCTTTGGGGACCATCTTTAATATATTGGGGGGTCAATCAGCACGCCAGTCAGTGATGAGAACTGACAGGGTTACAAAGCTGAATTACGATGGAGTCTCATGGGGACCAGAATGTTGATATCCATTAATATGGTCATCTTTTTCTTTATAAACATGCACAGAAAGCAAGTCTGACTGGTTCCCAAAGCACATAAAAACAGAACATTTTGAGAAGCCTAACACTGACTGGCACAGCCTAAATATCTTGAGACGACTATCCTCAGAAAAGATGCTTCTGGTCCCAGAAGGTCCCTCCATTTCCTCAGCCAAAGGGAGTTTTTGAAATCTGTTACCCAACGGGATAGGAAGCATGGCAGGAACATTAAGTAGATGTGGTCGGTCCACACTTGCCTGTGTGTCCCTGTGTTCTGATGAGTTCATCTAATTACTCTTAATCAATAAAAAGTCACGAGTAAGATATTGGTATAAGAGTCTGAATGATCAGAGAAGCCACCAATGACTTCCTATTTCTCCCATCCTCCATTCGCAAAGGTCTCTCTAAGCCCCACCTTACTACTTCTTGTCTCCTATCTCTCCTCGGTCCTCCAAAATCTCTATGGTTTATTTTGATCAGCTAGTCGCTAGTCCCCCTCTGTGGCTCAAAGCAAACTCTATTGTCACAATACAATCACAACATCACACAACAGCGTTCTATGCTACCCTAACATACAAGCTTTGTCTATTATTGCAGCTGTGTGGAGACACATGTTCTAATTGGCCCAGGAGCAAATGTGAATTTCCAGCCTGCTTTTTCTATCACTCTTCTGATTCATGATGTTTATTTTTAACTCTCAGAATTCAGTTTACAATTCTCTTCTCTTAGTATTGTGTATCGGGTTTCTTTGAAGTTGAGGTGCTGACCATGCGTGATATCTACTTGGCAGGGTTGTTATGAGGTTTGGAAGAGATTTAAAATGCTAAGCAATGCAGCACGAGGGACTGGCATTTCTTACAGAGATCATTTAACACAGACTAGCACATATTCAAGGACAGATAACGGATTTGATTAGTGATATTGTTAGAACCATGCTCTCTTTTTATAAAAGTAATATATGCATGAATGTTCATTGAAGAAAATTTGTGTTTATACTAACATATAAGGAAGGGAACAAGAATGAATTTCAATGGCTGTGAGATGTCTCATAGTTGGTTTGATCATCATTAGTTGATGAAACTCATTTTAAAAATCCGGTGGCATCTTGCACACTTTTTAACTGCATCAACAGGTCACATTGAATGACAATGTATGAGCAGCCTATGGTATCTGAACTATGACATCACATTTCTCAGACTGTGCTTTCACTACGAACATGACATATGAAGACTTCTCTGTTTTCTCTTGGTACAGTTACTTTGTGACTCAGCAATCCTGTATGAATTAATGGCTTGCTTCCTTATATTTTGAAGAAATGTTTTATTATAAGGAAGTACCAGTTTGTTTGGCCTTTTGTTTCATGGTTGTTTCTAAAGTTTATCTATTAAAAATAAAGCTTGGGTACACTATGAAGTGTTGCCTACTAAATATGATATGACCATTGAATTTATAAACACAAGAAGCTATGGCTGCCCGCACAAGGACCTGCCCAAAATAATACGACATAACATAGAAGGCAGATAGTCGAGACAAAGCCACAGGACTGGGGGTAGAGGGTTATAGAGGGCCCTGAGCATGAATATGATCTCAATACATCATGAACATGTACAAAATTGTCAAAATAAAAAATTCACAATTAAAGTAGCAATGATCTTTCAGCAACTAAATAATTGAACGATCCATTTACATTCCCATTTGCAAGTTATGCTATTCCTTTGTTTAGAAAAAATTCTTTGATGGGGATTTGCTGGTTTACCTTTGGACCCATATTAGCAAACTCCTTCCCATACAGTTTCTCTGTGCTGCCATTTCTGATGTTAGTGTTCGAGGCCACCCCCTTTCAGAGCAGAAATGAGAAAAGGAAGGACAGTTGGCTAGCTAGAAATGTCATCTGAATGTTATTTTTCATTTCCTTTCATGACTAGGACTCAGCATTTGTCCGTCTTTATTGGCATTTTATTTTTAGCCCCTTTGCAAGTGTCAGGCTTATATCCTCTGCATATTTTTCTATTGGGCTGTTTTTATTTTAATTTTGTGTGCTCTCTGAACAATACTAATCTTTTGTCTTTCATTTGTCTTTGAATTTTATATTTTAGATGTGTACATTAAGACTTTTATATAAATTGTTTTCCTCTCAAATATATGAAGTATTTTGAAGTGTGATGCAAGGAAGAAGTCCCATGTTTAAACTGATTCCAGTCTCCACCAGGTGACCTCATTGCCGCCACAGTGCCTGAAAAAGCCGCGGGGCAGTAGATGACGCGTTCTGTTTAGAACAGACTTTAAGCAGTCATGTATCGGAGGCAGGTCACGTAGCACTGCGGGACCTCAGAGGCCTTACCTAGTTCCCAAACTTGTGAGGATTATATGACACAGAAGGAGAATAGCCATATCTAGCTTAGCATTTTCCCCTAGAGCTAACTATTCTTAGGAAGTTTAAATCCTTTATTTGAGGCTATTGGTTTGCTTCACACTGGGGCATCTTCTGGAACAAAAGAATTGGCATCTGAATTTTGTATGAGAAATTTGCACATTTGCTGCTTAGAATACCTTCTTTTAGAGGAGACTCTAATAGAGAGAAAACAGTGTGGGTGTTGTATGTGTGTTCGTGTGTGTGTGTATTGTGCACATATGGAGATCAGAGGCACACTTTTGGTGTCTTTGTCAACTCCTATCCACCTCATTTAAAAAAATATTTTATTTTGCACGTGTGACAGAACCTCTTGTTTAACCAGGAACTCATCAATTTGGCTAGAACTGCCTGGCTAGTGACCTCTAGAGCCCTCCCCATCTCTAGCTCCCCAACACCAGGATTACAGGTGTACACTGCAGCACCAGTGTCTTGCACTGGTCCTGGGATCTGAACTCGGGTCCTCACGCCAGTGCAGCAAGTCCTTTAGTGACTGAGCCACCTCCCTAGCAGTGAGCTAATTAGAAATGAGTGAAAATTTAATATTATTCATTTATCAGGTTAAATGACAGGGGACGTGTAGGGAAAGCAAAGCAGAACAGAACGTTAAAGGTGCATTACATCTGGGAAACTGGAAAAGAGACTCCTGTATCATCAGAGATCTGCCTCTAGTGAGTGGCACATTTGGACGCCACTTTTTCAGCATCAGAACTAAAGGGAAGAGACTCTTCTCACAAAGGAACAGTTCTGAGGCCCTAGACAACAATGGATCTGCATTTCAGCTGCAGGATAATTATGAGACACAATATAAAGAGGTAGTACTTGCATTTTGTAATGTTTAAAACAAGTAAATATTGATAAAATAAGACTGTATTTAAATATATCAATATACCAAAAGTGTTCTTTTTGTCAGGATTTGGAAATGACTTCTGTTCCATTCTTTTTTACCCCCCCCCCCATACGCAGCTTTTTTATCTTTGCAGAAAGACGCTCTATGCTGGGTACTCATCGTACAGAAAATCCCTTTAAGCATTTTATAGCCGCTGTTTGCTTTTTACTGTGTAACATTTCACTGCCAATTGGAGAGCAATAGTAGGGCTGGGGCCACCAACTTGTTGAAGCTCTCCTCAGTGTCCTGATAGGTTTTTCTCAGGAAGCACTCAGCTTAATAAAAGAGGAAATGCTAGTTTCCCTTGATTGTCCTTGAGGAACTATTACAAATCATTAATTGTATTAACTGTGATTCTCTGAATACATGGCTTTTCTTCAGCACATGGAGAGCCTGCATAGAGCATTTCTGCTGCCCATGAGACAGAGAGAGGAAGCGTTTGCATGAACGAGCTGACATGGCCCTTTTTCTTGGAGCATCATTTTCACCTGAAGGAATGATGGGCAGATAAACTTGAGTTAATCCAGCTTGAATATTTGGCAGACATGTTATTAAAAGTGAACAAAGCAAGACTGTCATTTCCAAGAACATAAAGGTTGGTATTGCTGCCAATAGCAGAACTCAAGGTAACTATAATACTTGAATTAAGAGAATTGCTCATTTTCTAACTTGAGAGATTGATATCATGCCCAACATTTTCTAGTGCTTCATGACACATGCAATGAGGTTGGTGGTGATATTGACAAGCAAGGTTTATGACCTCGTGGACTCCGGAAGACCTGAATAACTCAGTGAACTCTGATTTTCCGAATGACCAAAGTATTACAGTGAAAAATCATGAGTGGTAACAGTCACTCACTCACTCACCAGCAGATAAATCAATGGACTGCAATGTAACAAAATAGGGAGTGTTCATTGATACTGTTTCAGATTCTACACTGGAACAATCACCTGTCACCTAGTCTAATGTAAGAGGAGACAAGTGGATACAGTCACTGAACATAGCTCTCAGAGGAGAGTCTCCCTCGACATGCACATATCTGGGTGAGGTTTCACTTTCTTCGAGGAATTCTATCAAAAACATTGCAATAGATTAAATGCAAAAATGGATGAAATAATCCAATTGCCTTCAATTCAACCACTGCTCTAGAAATTTGCAAAAAAAGGAAACTATTATCACTCTATTTGATAAGAAAGGACTTGCTGATTATTTTTGGTTTGTTTTGAAGATACAGTTACTGTTCATTAAAACATGCTATAATAATATGCAATGTTTCTTATTATAAGTATGAAATCAACAAATCAATGCTTATCTGTTTTATGATATTCTGATAAAGTAACACACACACATATGTATATATCCCACATAAGCTGAAGCTCTCTTGGGGGTATAATATCATCATCATTATAGGCAGAGTCTTTGTAGGTCAGATTGGCCTTATGCTTGAAATCCTTATCCCTAACTGACGGCTAGGGTTAACAGGTAGGATACAATACATGGGTGAAATATTATATTATTCTATATTCTCTCTCTCTCTCTCTCTCTCTCTCTCTCTCTCTCTCTCTCTCTCTCTCTCTCTGTGTGTGTGTGTGTGTGTGTGTGTGTGTGTTGTGTGTGTGTGTGTGTGATGTATGTACATGAGTAAGGTCAGACAACAATTTTCAGGAGTCTATTCTCTCCTATCTACCACGGGATCTAGGGGCTGAGCTCAAGTCATCAGGTTTCCATGGCAAGCACTTTTGCCTGGAGAGCCATCCTGATGGATCAAGAGGTATTACTCTTTAAGGGTGTAAAGAAGTCCAGCGATTTGAAAGTTTAGGAACCACTAGATGGAAATAACTAGAGATGAGGTTATTGAACTTATGAATGTCTATTGTTCTGAGCTTATTCAATCTCTTGATAACTCTAGAGTCAACATCATCCCTGTATAAGGGTAAAGAGACCAAATGCAAAGGTCATTGCGTATTGCAAAACCCTTCCAGGCTCTTTCCTCTTATCTTTCATTGTCTTCTTACTTAATAACATTTTATTTTATACTTGCAAGATTTGGTTTGATTAAGACGTGAGCTTTCTTCTTGTGCGTATGTGTAGGATGCTACTGGACTGAGAAACTTAGAGCTACAGAGACATTGGAAAGAAGAACACAATGCTGCAGGGTTTTGTATAGGGGGATTGTGTTGTTCCGTTGTAAATAATTGTCCCACCCACTGGTTTAATAAAAAGCGCTGATTGGCCAAAGGCAGACAGGAAGTGTGGGCGGGGCTACCAGACTAAGAAAACTCTGAGAACAGGAAGAACAGAGCAGAACGCCAGAGAGAAGCCAGAAGAAGCAGAGGACAACTATGCTGCTCTAAGAAAAGGTACCGAGCCACATGAATGAACAAGATAAGTGTCATGGGTTAGATGAAGGGTAGAGAGCTAGAAAGTGATATGCCTGGGCCTTAGGTCGATCAGCCTAAAACTATTGAAAGCATCTGTGTGTCTCTGCAGGTCTGCAGGTCTGCGGGTTGGCGGGTCTGTGGGCCTAGACCTTGAGGTTAGGCCCGAAAGTCCAGGCCAGAAGCCTCATACTACAGTTGTGTTTTGTTTAGGTACTTTCAATTTACAACTTGAATGATAAATTTGCCAGGAAGAAATAAAGAAGCAACTTCAGCCAACACCAAATGCACAATCTTTTTCCAGGTCCCCACTAGCTGCACACTGATCTGGTCCCCTCTGATGATGCTCTAGGGTATTTATTGAGAACATAGCAAACTCAAGCTGCATGCTTCTACTCATGATCTGACATAATCCTCAAAATGACTCTGCGATTAGAACTATGACTCAGTTTATTGAAAAAGAAACATGACTTGACAGTAGAAATGACCCTGCTAAGGCCATGTTAGGAGTGACTCGATGAGCCAAGATTTCATCCAGAGCTGACTCTGGAGCCCATGTTGTCATCCAGTGTGCCGGTCCACTAAAGAACTTTAATTCCTTGTGGAATGGGTCCAGATTCCCCACCCCCAGATATTTCCACACTTAGCACACTGCTTAAGGCTCTGTAATTTTTTTTTTTTAAAAAACAAACAGCGAATGAAAGACTGCTTCAATACAAGCCAAGTATGGTTTCTCACACTAATTATCTCAGTACTAGGGCTAAGGCAGAACGGTTACTTTAATTTCAGTGCCAGTCATGCTATCTGGCAAGTTCAAGATCAGCCTTGGGTATAGCATGAGACCCTGTCTCAAACAAAGCAATGCAAAACAAAAATAATATTGAAAATAGATGTATACATAGAACTAAATAAAAAGCCATTTTTCCAGAAGCTTCTTTAAGGACTAAGTTTCATTATTTCAAGGTGTTGCCTCCCAAGTTGGCTGAGCCATCTAACCTTGTTAGTTTTAATTGTTTCTCTGATAACATTCTATACTCATTGTTTCCCTATTGTATGTCATGCGGCTACATCTTATATGACCTGACACAGGAAGAGTGAGGTGCTGATGGAATTACCCTCCATTAGACTGCCTTGAAGCCCATTGCAGAAGGACACGTGATACGCCAAATAGTACATACAAACTTCAGGCAGGTATAAAACCCTTCCATATACCAAAGAAAAAGCCAGAAGCAGAAGGGATGCTGTTATTTTAGATGAGATGTTTAGTAACAAATGTATTTAGCTTTACAGATGGGTCCAGTAATGATAACAGTGACCACACCTTATTATTTGTAACTCGGCATTTTTAAAGAATGCATTTGAGTCATGATCATTCTTCCTAGACGTCTGTATGTCTTGTATCACAAGAATTGCTAAAAGCCACCTAGTGTCTATCCAGGAACAGAATCCTGACTTTAAGAGGAGAAATGTGTTTCCTTTTAGCTCTCTTTGTTATGTAAATAGATATACAATTTTGGGTAATATTTCTGGCCAAACTTCTTAAATTGGGGAAATACAATTCAGCATTAATTTATAATTAAGAGGAGAAATGTATGAAAGCACGGACAGGAGGGACCTTTCTTGACTTATAAGTGAACCTGAAAACATCCCTCGTTGACAATATATCCCATGTTGAAAGTGACGCGTCCCCCTAAAGGCCATTGACATGGTCAGGTCACTCTTCTCTCGCCAGTGATCCTGGCTAACATAATAAGGCAGGAAAAGACAAACAGAGGAATGGATACTGAAAAAGACACTGTTACAGATGATGTGACTATGTACTTAGAAAATCAGAAGTCTACAGAGTTAATGAGAGAAAATCTGTAAATGTCTCACAACAAAAATGAATATCCAACATACATTGTACTTTGATTGAAAACTGAGATCTCACAAATCTCAGTGAATAGATAATGTCAAGAAAGACAGAAGAAAGGGAAAAGGTTCTCAGGGACATTTAACAGGAATCAAAGAGGCAGAGATCTATGTCACAGGACATGACCAGAAGTTTCCAGAGACTTAAGGCCCACTCTCCCAAATGATCCGTGTTCTCATTACAGTCTCTTTCAAAAAATCTCAACATATTTTTTGGAGACATTGATAAATTGATTCTAAAATCTCTGTGGAAATGCTAGATCTGGGGTAATCAAAGGAAGGACAATGTTGGAGAACTTACTCTCTTTTTAGAAAGTCACTGGAAGCCAGACTGGAGCGTCAGTTGTTCCATGATCCAGAGTCAAGGGATCAGTGAAAGAGAAACCAATGTCTCCTCCAGACTCCTATGTAGCCAACTGATTTTTCACAAGGGCGTCAAGCTAACTCCATGTGGAGTCCTGCTTGACAAATAGTTCTAGAATAACCAATTCTATACAGAAACAAAAGATGACTCTCGATGCTTTTCATTCTCAATATAAAACCTTCAATCATAAAGTTTCTATAAGAAAATATGAAAGAAAACTTTATCACCTTAAAGTAGGCCAAAGTTCCTCAGAACAAAAAAGTTTTGAACGACAAAATCAAAAATTGATATACTGATTTTCATCAAAATTTTAAAAAGAGACATTGTTAGTAAAATAAAATACAATCTACAAGCTGGCAAAAAAAAATATCGAGAAATATATCGGACAAAGAACTTGTATCCAAAACACACAAAGAGGAGCAGGAGGGAATGATCAGCAGTTAAGGGCACTGACTGCTCTTTCTGAGGACCCAGGATCTGTTACCAGCATCCACACAGTGAGCAGCTCAGAACATCTGCAACTCCAGTTCTGAGGGTTCTGACTTCCTTTTCTAGACTCTGAGGGTATTGCACATGCATGGTGTACAGACACAAGAAATGCTCATACACATAAAATGAAAAATAAAAAACCCATAAAATGATATTAATAAGATAATAAAAACTTAAAAATAGTTAAAAGATTTTCCAAAATATGGAATTTTTCCAAAACATGACATTAGGACAAATAAACACATGAAAATATATTCAATATGAATACCAACATAAATTAAACCAACAGCAAGATAGTATTACAAACTCACCAGAATGCCTAAAATTAAAAGAACTGACTTTTTAGTGAAAATTTAGTAATTCTAATCATATTAATACCACCAATGATGATATGGCTGTGGATCACCTAAAAAGCTTGCAAACTGTTCTAGGAAATAAAAGGTTTGCAAAGAGTCTGGTAGTTTCTTGAATATTTTAAAAAATTATACAATTCAACAAATCTACCTATGCATGTAAGAGAAATAAAAAGTACAGCTTGGTAAAGATTTATATGCAAGTGGTGATACTAATGTTTTCCACCATGTCCAAAAAGTGGAAACAATTTAACTATCCATCAATGGAAAAGTGAATAAAGAAACTATAGCAGATCCATAAAGGTCTGGGTGTTAAAACAAAGAGAAGCAGACTGCTGATATGCACAATAAAGTCATAAAGACATCTAAAAGCATCATGTTGAATAAAACTAAAGAAAGAAGCCAGACATGAAGAGTGCATACTACACATTTTTACAGCTATATTAAATCCAAGAACAGGCAAAACCAATCTAAACCATAGAAATCAGAAAGTGGCTGCTTCTGAGGAAGCAGAACTGACTATAATAGGTCATTGAGAGTCTTTCCAAGGGAGCACAAGTCTGGGATGGTGATTATTTGGGTGCATCCAATTACCAAACTTCTCAAGCAACATTGTTCGCCATGTGCTTCTTTAGAACATTCCAATTAGATATTTATTGATCTGTCTACTTTTCTCCCTCGCTTACTTCCTGGAATGAATAGTGACTAGTGCCCCAGCAGCCGTCTTGGGCAGGAAGGCATGAAGCCCCATGAAGACAAAACCTAAGTACCAATAATAGCAGAGCAGACATCAGGAAAGCCTTGGATTCCCATGTGTGGAATTTCAAACCAGCCCCGAACTGCTCTTCCCCAGATTCCTCTATGTGGAGAAGAGAGAAAGACAATTCTCCTTTTAAGCCAGTGTCTCCATTACTTGCAACCAAACACAGTTCCTAAGAATTAGAATCAGTACAAATTTCCCTTTGAAGTAAAATTGTTTGAGATTATGTTGGACAACTTCCTCCTCCTCCTCCTCCTCCTCCTCCTCCTCCTCCTCCTCCTCCTCCTCCTCCTCCTCCTCCTCCACTTCCTCCTCCTCTTCCAGACAGTGTTTTTCTGTATAGTCCTGGCTATCTGTCCTGGAACCTGCTTTGCAAAACAGGCTGTTTTGGAACTCAGAGATCCACCTGCCTTTGCCTTTTGTGAGAATTCTACTTAACTTTCAAACTGAAGTAATATCATTTCCTTCTTTTTACATACTGTTCCATTTGATGTATTAAAGTATTAATTGCTAACAAATGTCAGAAATTGCGCGTGTGTGTGTGTGTGTGTGTGTGTGTGTGTGTGTGTGTGTGTGAGAGAGAGAGAGAGAGAGAGAGAGAGAGAGAGAGAGAGACAGAGAGAGACAGAGAGAGAGACAGAGAGAGATATTCTAGTACAAGGTGCATGCTTTGAGTCAAACCAGATGTTTTTACAAATCCTTATTTAGTCTTGTGGCCTCAGGTAAACTGCTGATCCTCCCGCATCCCTTGTTACTTCCTGAGTACAGAACTCACGAGACCAGCTTTAACTTGCCATCATTATAAAGATGGAGTGAGGTCATGTATATGAAGTGTTCAGCACAGAGGCTGGCATGGAGCAAATGGTAGCTCCTTTTCAGTGGAAGAATATTAAACAACTTGATTTTGAACATGTCACTGACCATACAGGTAAGCCATCACAAAGCAATTTGCCCTTGACTATCATCTGCATAATACCTGGTTTTAATGGCTGATTATAGCATTTTATAATAGATGCTCATTTCCTGTTGGGTTTAATTGCAGTGAAGGCTTCTTCTTTCAGACACGAGAAAAAGCCACAATTCCCAAAGTGCGTCAGAGAAAACTGCAAAAAATTGTTATTTTGATAGAAAGACTCAGAAAATATGTAGGATATTATCAAACAGCCCTAGAAAGTGATGGCCACTGAGGACTGAAGATCTCTGAAGGACTGGTATGTGTGGCCTGCGTAGTTCACCATGAAAGACAAAGTCTCCTTGCCCACAAACAGGAAACCTCATTGGCCATATCCTGACCTGCAAACCTGGCAGATGATGCAGGGTCTGTGGGTTAGAACCATGAAGTTATCATGACCTCACCTTGCCTGAAAACTACCTAGACCATAGAGAATTGCTGAGATACCAACATGAGAAAGCAGCAGCAGCTCAAGTGTGTGGATTACATCTGTAGAAACCAGTGCCCAGGGATGCCAGCGAGTTCACTTACCTGCAAGGGTTGGTGATTTCCTCTGGTGTTGTTTTCATAAAGGGAGAAACAGGTTTTTCCACAAAAGAGCCAAAGCCCAGTCTAAAGTTGCTGGTTAATTTAGACATCTCTTTGGCAAGCCGGGAGCCCAGCTCTTTGATTGTGTTAAGGTCGTCATCCATGGAGGCTGAGAGATCCATGAGGTAATACAAATCTACCGGGTAATCTTCCGTTTGGCGGACCTGCACTTGCACAGTCTCTTCGCTTCCTGAAATAGCCCATGAGAAAGGCAAATTCATAAACACAACAGTTATTTGTAACTAAGCAATTGAGCTTTCTGGCTGCTATATTTCAGTGTGACCTTATTAAGGCGCATGCAATTTCATCAGCTATGTGGTAGCATTTATAAATGAACATGTCCATGCAAATCTCTCAGCAGTGAGTTTTGAAGGATTGAAGGAGGTGTATTTTGGGATATTTTATATCTCCTTGGGAGAAGTAGCATCCACTTAGATGGATGATAAGCTGAGTTTTTGTGTGCGTGGCTTTAGAAAAAGGTGGACCAAATAAAGGGGAGAATAAATCTACATTTCAGTCCTTGAAGAAACGAGCAGTAATATGGGTGACATTTGAGTAATTTGAATGGTCATTGTTAGAGAAGATGTTGTTAGTGACATATTTGGAGTGCAATGAAGAGACGTGTTAGTAATTCCCAATTTCCTTCAGGATGGGGAATGAGAACCCCAGTAACCAATAATGTGTGTTGGGTGCCAGCAGTATTAGTTATCAGCAAGTCACAGACACAATGCTAAGAAATCAATCATTCTATACCTGGTCTCAATTTAAGAACCAAGCGTTGAGGAGCAATCTGGACGATGTCAGAACTATTTTTCTGTCGGCCTATGCTGAGAGGCTTATTCTGAAGTACTTCTATTTGGGAGACAGGGTTTTCAATGAAGGTTAATTGACATCCTTTGGCCAAAAGATTTGCCGGGGTGTCACACCTTTCGCCAGCTGCAGACAGGTGGGTAAAATTCTGAAAGGGGAAAAATCATAAAGAGGAAAAGAAGACAAATCTGAGGGCATTCATTTTTGTATGTGTTTTTGAGATAAGCATATGTTAAGTACATCGCATCGCCATGTGACTGGTGGTGATTGGCAGGTGGAGTTATGTGGTAGCTGAGTAACTGGAGAATTTGGCCAGTAAAATTTTGAATAAAACCAGAGACTCTTTTTAATTATACTCAGTCAAACTCATCTAACAGTTTTTTTAGTTTATCCAACGCCCATGTCTTAAAGTTTCTCCAGTGTTCTGAATGGATATTTCAAGTGTCCAAGTTGATATTTTCCTGTGAATTTATTTGTTCAAGGTGAACGGTTGTTTCCTGGACCCCTAGGACTGTCATGTTTTGTGTGTCCATCACCAAATACAGAGAGATGTTTCCTGTGGATTCCTAAAGGATGGGGCACCTGACATCTCCTTGTCTGGCACTCGGCTAGCTCTATTTGCTGAGGTGTTTGTTCCCTTCAACCACAGCATCACTTCACTGAAATTGACCTCTCAAGGACTTTATGCCAATTGTCTTAAAGGAGTCTAGTTCAAGGTCTCATAGAGCTTTCTCCCAGGTTTAAAGTCTGTGTTCTGTCTGGGATTCCATAAAGTCCCAGCCCTTGGGTCCATCTAGAAAGAAGGCTAAGGATGTAGGGCCTCGTAGAGATGGGGCTTCTCTGACCTTGTGGTGCCCAGAGCAGAAAGTGAAGCCAAGACAAGAACAGAGGGGTGCTACTTACTGATCAGCAAAGCTGTCCCTGAGCTGAACTGACCGTAGGGACCTTAGGCAAAATTGAACCGAGGTCATTGGACTTGTGTGTGTGTGTGTGTGTGTGTATGTGTGATGGGCTCTAGTGCTCATATCTTTTCCTTGTCCCATAGAATTCTAAGCTATGCCTTCTTCTATTTCCATCAACTAGGAGTTACATTTTTTCTGAAATTGACTTTTAAAAATACAGTTTGCTACTGCTAATCAGATCTATACAGATTTGTAGCTCTAAACTGGGTATAGCAAACTGCAACTTCCCATGATGTAACAAAGGCAAACAGTGGCTGAACAAGGCCTGAGACTCTTCTTAAGACAATGCAATGGGTATTGATTGTGTTCAGCCTTTGCCAGAACAGAGGCGGTGTAAACTGCAGAAGCTTTGTTCATTCTTTGCTCTAATGGCCACAGCTGTCTGCCACAGCTGATGTACTAATGATTGCTTCTATTATTGAAGAGGCCTCTAAAAGGATCTGGCCTTAGAATTTGATAATCACTTGGCCAGCTACAAGGAAAACTCTCAGCACCACCTTAGGAATCACTTATTAATGTAAAGATGAATTTAGATATAAATTCTAGTGGGCTCAACAGCTATCTCTCTTCCAGAGCATCCAATTGCAAGCTCTAGCACCTATATCAGGAAACCCACAATGGGTTTCTTAAATATTCTAACTCTGTATTTGCTATTTGTACTCAAAAGAGCACAATTACCTTGAATTTTGTTTGTGGCCTAAGTAGTTGAGGCAGTAGAGGGGGAATGAGCTGGTTCATGCTTTCCTGCCCATGAGGTGACCCTCCACAGATGCACAATGAGTGTGGAACTTGGGTCCTAACAGTTACAGCCAGATTCTGAGCCAGGCATCCCGATTCCTTCCCTTTGAACATGCTTATCGGTTGGCTCTTGCTGTTGGATTTTGTAAGTGTTCATTGACATTTAGATTCCAGTGGGCGGGGCTTAAAATCTAGAAAGCCAAGGGGAGACTCCTTCACACCCTGCTTTCTGCTTCACAGTACAGGCTGTGATTTGGTCCATATTGTTAGACAGTCCCTATGAGCTCCACACTACTTCACAGAGTTTTCACTCAAAACAGACCTGAGTCACTCAGTTCATGAACATGTAATGTGTGAAAGAATTGCCTGATGCATAAATCATCATTTTCCCTTCTTGAAGTGCCTAGCAGAGACTCACAACGGATCTCAGGTTCCAAATGGAAGAGAACCACACTGTGTCAACATTAAATGTCTGCTTCACTTTGAACATTATCATCTCCATGGCCACCAATCATCCAGACAGAATGTTACACCTGCAACTAGCTATAAAACCTTGAAAGTAAGAAAGGTAACCAGATGGCTGGTGTATCCTTTTAGTGGTCTCAGCACTGAGGAAGCAGAAGCACACATACCTCTGTAAGCTCAGGCTAGCCTAAGCTACATAGTGAGCTCCAGACCAGCCAGTGCTATGTAATGAGATTCTATCTCAAAAATAAAATGAAAAACTTAATTAATTAACTAATCAATTAAGAGAAGTCACTAGTTTTAATAAAGGATGTTTAGTTAGGTTTTTAAAAAAGCGTTTGCCATCCATTTCTTTGGTAAATTGTTCTCTGAGTACACATGAGTACAACTTTGACCCACTGGCATTCAGGGTCCTTTCTTGATCTGGTATAGTCATGCACCCAACCCCACAGAGAGAAATGTTTTCACCGAGGACATTCACCGATGTGTCAACAGTGTTGGAAACAAGGTGATGGCCAGTGATTTACCTCCTGGGAGCACCAGGCACAGTGAGGTCCGGAGAGCAAACAGTCTGAGCAGGTCTCTGCACCACCCCAGGCACAGCCACCTAAGAGCAAAGCCAGCAGACATGGAAGTTAGAGCATTCTCTTTCGTTCTGCTTAAGGGACTAACACTTCTTATTCTGGCAAAAGCTATACCAAAATTTACTTTAGAAAATTCATCCTCTGAAGGTTAGTAACACATCCAAGTTTATAGTTTATACCCACCACGTTGGAAACATATACATCATGCAAACAGAAATGAGCTCTCTTTTGTCTGAAACCACAGCAGTGTCTAACTGCTCAGTAGTACAGCCAATTGATTCGTTCTTCTATTCAATACCTGCCACTTAATTTCAAAAACTTATCTGTGCCCATTAAAAGGGTTTCTCTTATAAATTCAGCATTTCTGTTTCTAAAATCCCTCTCCACTCTCAAGATTGTGACTCCCAAGTGGACAGCCTTGTCTTACAACAAAATAGAAAAACTTCTGAAGTGACTGTCACAATGGCACTCGGAAGTCCCATTGTGCTGGAAGCTGGTCTGATTCTCCTCATTAAAATGCCCATGCAACCTTTGTATTTATTTGCCTAGCACCTAGAACGTTCTCTGGGGGAAATGACCGAGTCTGCCTATAGTTTGTTAAAGTGTCTCTGTGGCAAGAGAGCCATCATACAGATCAAATGAAAAATGACCACAGGTCTGCTTTCTGAAGCAAATGACATTTTATTTGTCAAGCTGACAAGGAAAGCAACACACGGGCAAGCTTCGGTCTTACCTTGGACAAGATCATTCCTTCCTAGAAGCAGCAGGAACAGGCAGAGCAGCTCAATCCCCATTCGGTTCAGTTTTCACTGTGCAGACAGATTAAAAATGAATTACCTCCAGTGTTACAAGACCAAAGCTGGAGGCCGTGAAAGTCTTTTGCAGTGTTAAAAAAAATAACAATAAATAAATAAATGTAAAACTACTTACATGGCTTTGAATAGTAACTCGAGCTGTAAATTCAAAGGCTTTCATTAAGACTGAAATGAAAACAGAGCTACCTGGCCAGGCGAAGCAGAAAAGCTGTGTTTAAAAGCAACTTCGACAAGATTACTTCCTTGTTTGCCATATAAGGAAAGCAGGTGTACAATCTCACGGGGAAGGTGGGGAGGTTCATGCAGGAGACATTTTTGCGTGTGCCGATTCTATTAATCATGCTGCATCTTAGAGAAAATTAGTGTCTCTGGTGGAACGGTGATCAGCAGGCTGTCTAAAGACTGACTGAAATGCATGTTTTCCATAACAATTTTAATGCAGTAAGGATGGAAGTGAGGTAAAAACACTAGGATTTAAGCTAAATGTAAGGAAGCTTAAAAAAAAAAAGCCAGCTGAAAATACCTGAGATTTTTGTTTTTCATGTTAGAGCCTTTGCAGGGAATTGAAATAAACTCTGAAAAATATAAACATTATTTTACAGTCACATTAGAAGTTAGGCCATGAAGAACAAATCATAGTTTTCTTATTTTTCAAATTATACAAGATTTTTTTTTCAGAAGCATAGAATTTTTATTTTAAAAAGTGTATTAGTAAATGAAGACCAGTGAGGTCAAAATAGTCTCAACCGAACAACAGAAACAATATAAAGAGAAGTGATGGCAGCTGAGATTCGGAATCCCTGCTTCTGAAACACTCTTCTAGAGTGGGGACCACACAGAGCCGCCGGTGAGCACAAAGAAGGTCCTATACACATCCTCAAGCATCCTTTGCAAAACATAACCCCAAAACAAAGTTAAAAAGAAAGGTTTCTTTCTCCTGGCCTGGCGCACAGAGAGTATTAGGTAACTCAAAATGCATACAGTCCATAGATAAATCTGTGAGGTCTGTATCCCTCAGACACTGGGATTCAGGGTTTATGTAGAAGTGAACTGTGTTTGAGGATTAGTTGTGAATTTGAAAGAATGGCCTGAGACACTGAGTGTCCGTGCTCTCGACTGGGAGGGTAGAAAGGAAATGGCAGATTTTATAGGGGGGCCGGAGTGAGATTCAAGAACATGGTATGTTTGAGATCCTAGAAGATGCTTTGAATGTAACTGGACATCACATTCTGCAGCTTAGGAAAATATCAAAGTACAACATACTCAGTGTCGAATTGGGTATCCTAGCAAGGACATGGGACTGGAGATATTCAAATACAGGGGTCTGAATGAGCTCTCCAAAGAAGTGAGTGTGGGTGAAGACAAGCCCTGAGCACTGAGGCCTAGCCTAACAGTCAGGAGAGCCCCACAGAATGAAGGAAGCTGCTGTCTAACGCATACCACCCACCATCTTACAAAGGAGGAACTGCCTTTGGTAGAAAACGGTTCTCTGCATCCCTCCTGTTTTTCCATCTCCTCTAGGCAGAGGCAATGGCTGCCTTTGTTCTGGACTCCAAGAATGTTTATAAAGTAAGCAGCCTTTGAAGAGAGACATAGAGTCTCTCTAAGGTTGTAAAGTGAGCAAGAAAGAAGAGGTATACTTGCTGCCTGCCCTTCACAAAAGGCTCTAGTTTTCTAACCCAGGCTTCCTGTCCTGAAGCCCAGCTTACTCATTCTATCTGTGGGTATCTATCCCTTTGGGGTCATCTTGGGAGAACTGGGATTGGGAGACAGATGAGATAAAGTGTTGACATTATCTCTGGCACAGTACCACGAATCCATCACTAGTGAGTGTGTTAGCTTGGCAGTATATGTACACCAGTGGTCATACACACACACACACACACACACACACACACACACACACACACCAACACACGAGAGGAAGAGAGAGATAGAGAGAGGGAAGTAATAAATTTAGAAGACACAGAATGTTAGAAAATGTAAGCGTTAAACAAACAAACAAAAATCTATCATATGACCCAGAAGTCCTACTAATGGGCACATATCCAAAGAACATGAGATCCATACATAGAAGAGACACCTGCACTCGCATGTTTATAAATGTCACCTTTATTCTGAGTTTACAGAAATTAGAATAGAATGGAAATTGTTTTGTTAAGGGAAATAAATCAGGTGTGGAGGTGTGGAAAGACAATCTCTCTCTCTCTCTCTCTCTCTCTCTCTCTCTCTCTCTGTGTGTGTGTGTGTGTGTGTGTGTGTGTGTGTGTGTGTGTGTAAATTAAATAGTTGAGCTCAAAGAAGTAACAAATAGAAAAATGGAAAAGGAAGGGAGAGAGAGATGATGGTTAATGGGCACCAATTTGCAGTTTGCGAGGAGGAAGAACATTTAATGTTCTAAACTGCACTAGGATAGCTTTGGCTGACAATAATTTATTGCCTATTTAAAAATAGCTATCAGAGAGGATTTCAAATCATGCCCCCATGATATATTTCTGAGGTAATGTTATGCCAATGACCTGATGATGTTATAAACATTCATTGAAAACCCACACTCTACCCTAAAGATATATCCAATTATCAGGTCAATTAAAAATATACCTTAAGGGAGTGTATTTGACACAAAGTAAGTGCTCAGAAAACACTTTCTGGCTGTTTTAAAATGGAGGCAATATCGTAGACACAGAAAGTCCTGGTTTAGTCATCCTTCAAATGTAGTTACAAGTTCCACATGTTGTTTATTTATTTCTTTTTCTTCTTCTTTTTTTTTTCTCCAAGGCTCATCTTTCAGCTCTTTAACCTGGATTCTTACTGTAGGAATCCTCCCATTTTCTCCCAGGGTTTTGTATATGAGACAGCTGAAAACTGAGTATAGGCTTCTGGAAACAAAATCTAAGTAGTGTATAATTTGTTTTCCTTTTTTTTTTTTTTTTTTTAACAGGTTTCTCACGCTTTACTGGAAATATACCTTCAAATGATAGTCTCTGAGGACATGAGCCGAGACACAAAGGAGCCTGTCTAAGGTCAGATAGCTCAGAGTTGACAACTCACTGAAACCCCAGAGGCCCTTCAGCCCTTCCTGGCTCGTGACAATCTCTTCAAATCACACCTCTTTCTTCTGACTGAACATGTAACGTTCCAACATTGCTTTGGGAGAAAAGATCTTGCATCCATAGGGCTGCCTTCACGTGACTTAGAGCAAGCAGTGATGTCTGCATCCAGAGACTTCCCAGGCCCCAGAACTTTTGCTCACAATCCTCTCAGGCTGCTTATGCCAGTCACTGTGGCTGAACTGGCACCATGGATGTCTGCTCTAGCACCACGGGTGTAGTCTTCACTGGCCCCGTGGGTGTCTGCACTAGCCATGGTGTCCTCTGCACCAGCACCATAGGTGTCTGTATACCTTCCCAGCTGCCCTCTCCCTGGAATCTCTGCTGGGGTTTTAGCTGCCACCAAATGCCTCTTCCTGCAGGGCAGTGGGGCTACTCCTCAGCCGGTTCTGTGGTTAAGAGAACTCTAGTGACTGCTCTTGAAAATGGGGGATGGGGGGTGCATTCTATTTCATGTCCTTCTGACAACTGGATGTGGGCAGTGAGGTCCTGAGAGAATTGAGAAAACCCAGTTGGACTTGTGAAATTGAGTTCCTTCGAGTTGAATTGGACTTTTAATGTACTATTTCACACACACACTTCCATCCCAGTCGGGAAAATTTTAACGACCCTGTGATATTTATTTTTGTTTACCCAGCAGTTACCTCTGTTGTTTATACCTTTCCTCCATTCCTGGCCCATGCACTTCACACCTGCTCCTGCACACCCTTGTGTGCCCCTCACCTGCCCCGTTCAGCTCACTACTCTTGGTCTCTGAAAGACGTTTGAGTCTTTTATGTTCTCATTTTCCGTGGATGTCCCAGGACACATCTTTCCACCGCTTGCACTTGTCTGAATACTGACCGTTCACCCTCACTAGACTGTGGGCTTTCCCAAGGCATTAATTTACACAACGAATGTTTGTTGAATTTTTACTATGTAGCCAGAAGGAACTGCATCTTGTTAATCGTTTTGTTTCCAGTGAGTAGCATATTGTATGGCGCTTTATAAGTGGTCAATGGTGTTTGTTGCCTAGTATTTCACCTGCAAAAGGGTGATTACTCAATAGATAGGGAGAAAATAGATGAGCAAAGGAGGAAATTGTCTGGGAGAGTGCCGAATTGAAGAGAAAATGAGAGGACTGTGGTGTAAGAAAGTATCTTTCCCCGGTCTGAATATATTTTCAAGGCTGTAAGGTACAGAGAAGGCATGATCTTGCTTCCTGAAGATGTGGTGCCTGATGATCTGTGTGAGAAGGGGAGGAAGGCAGCCCACCCTGATGATCCCACAAGCAGCCAATCCATTAGTTTAACTGTCCTGAAGGAAACTTTGTTTCTTAGCTAAGTAGGTCATTTCCCTCTGTGTCTTCAGATAGGGGTCCTCCTTATCTTCAGAGGACAAGTGTCAATGTCTCTTGCGGTCCCTGAAACATAAAGGTATAAAGCCCTATCTTATAGTTTTTCTGTATATATGACCACAAATTTCATACCTTTCCTGTATTAACCAGGTCCTATCACACACTGTGGTTCTAACTTTTGTAATTTGGGGTGGGACAGCAAAGCACAGATTTCCTTTTTCATAGTCTCACAAATAGACTGGTTCTTACCATACACTTAAGCTACCATGGCATACAATATTTTTCTGTCCTTAAGTGGAGATTTTAACCTTTTCACTTAAGGCAATTCTTTATAATTTCTCCCTTTGCACATCTAAACTCAGTGTTACTATGCACGCTCTTAGGAGGCTTTTTTAAAAAAAAAATAAAATAAGAATTTCTTGAATACAAGAACAGTAGTACCATGGCAATTGATAGTTGCTATAACTAAGAGACAATGGGTGGATATCATATACCATGTGGATACGCTAGACAAAGGGGTGATTCACACCTGGGCGGGAAAAAACAAAGGCTGAGATTTTTATTGTTCTATTCTGAATGGTTTGCTACTTTATTTCTAGAATTTTCCATTTAATATCTTTAGATTGTGGTTGACTGTGTGGAATAAGAAGCTTTGAAAGTAAAATTAAAAGTGGGTGAGTATAGGGGAAGTATTGAATAGAACTTCATATGGGAAATGCAGGTGGAAAGTCAGTCCTGTCCTGAGAGGTAAAGCTGGCAAGAGGGGTTGGGGAGAGATGACAAACACTTCAGGTTGGAGAGAAGAAGCAGGATGCTTCAGAAACAAGCCTGTTTTAGGGTAGATGGACAGTTATATTCGAGCCAAAGCAGAAGGAAGATATACCAAGTCAGAAATGAGGTGACAGAATGACAGCACCATAGTAAAAGCTCTGAGCCACATACACAGAAAAACACTAGTCAGATCCATAACCTCACACTCCTCAGCTGAAAGAATAAGACCTGAACTTCTGTGATCACAAATGTCCTTCTAGGTGGAATGTCACCAAAGCTCACCTTCCCCATCATCCTCTCTCCCTTAATAAGAAATGCCCATTTCTTATAGGTTATTGAATCATTGTATTTCTCACAAAGGTCTTGTGAAGGTCACAAAGGTCTGAAGACCCTGCCTATCCCTTAGGTCTGGACCCTTACTCCAACAGCCACTTAGTCCCAAATATTCACACAAAGTTTTATATTAATTACAAACTGTGTGGCCTATGGCTCAGGCTCATTATCAACTAGCTCTTATAACTTAACTCATCCCATTTCTACTAATCTAGGTCATGCCACGTGACTAGTGGCTTACTGGTACTTTCACATCTTGATTCTTGGGTGACTAGATTGTCTCTCAGACTCTGTCTTTCTCCATTATCTCTGTTTGGATTTCCAACCTGCCTCTAAACTGCCTTGCCATAGTTCAAAACAGTTTCTTTATTAACCAATAGTAATAAGCATATTCACAGCATGCAGAAAGACATCCCCCATCACTATACTGTACACATTTTCAGACAGGATGGCTAAACTTATAGAGTACTGCCATTCTGTTTTCTCAGAGCTAAGGATGGAGGCTCTGACAACATTTGAGAATTTGACCCTCTTCAAAGCATCTGAACTAAGAGGTCCTCAGCTGGTTTTTATTTGGAAGATGTAAAATGAAAGTCATGACTTTGGGAAGCTGTTTTAGCTAGTCTCACTCACTGTGGTTAGCTTTGGCATATCCATTCATCACCTGGGACCACCCTAGGGCTCAAGAAATGTGAGCAAACATGTTTGGGACCAATTGGAACGTGGGGGTCTTAAAAATGACCATTGATTTGGGCTAGCCTTGATTAGACATCTGTTTTAATTAAGTTCCAGTGACACATCTCTCAGATTTCTTTTTCCTGTGAACATATTTGATAATGAGAAGTTAAAAGAAGGTAGTATGAATGACTGTGTTGTCTTTGAGTCTGCTTTGGATACAACCTTGTGGGTCTACACAGGAACTGCTTGTAGAACTCTATGGCTCATTTGGATGTGTGTAACACAGAGTCAAGGAATCTGAAATGAATGTCTTTGTCTCAAATTTTGATACCTTCAGGAAAAATATATTTAAAAAGAGAGGTATGTTCAGAGTTCCTTGTAGTGGGATTATGTTGTTATACTGTAAATAATTGTCCTGCCTACTGGTTTAATAAAAACGCTGATTGGCTGAAGGCAGACAGGAAGTGTGGGTGTGGCTACCAGACTAAGAAAACTCTGGGAACAGGAAGAGCAGAACAGAGACCCCAGAGAGAAGCCAGAGAGATGCAAGCAGATGCAGAGGACAACTATGCTGCTCTGAGAAAAGGTGCCGAGCTGCATGACTAAACAAGATAAGAATCATGGGTTAGTTTAAGAGTAAAGAGCTAGCAAGTTATATTCCAGAGCCATAGGCCGATCAGCGTTAAATTAATATAAGCTTCTGTGTGTTTCTGTGGGACTGTGAGTCTATGGGTCTATGGGTCTGGACCACAGGCCAGACAGGCCAGGAACTTCATACTATACTTCCTGCCATTCTGCCATTGTGGAAACAGTGACCACAATATATTAAGTGAAGAAATGGTTCTTGACCTTATAGTTTAGGCAAGAGTTTTTGTTTTTGTTTTTTGGGTTTTTTTGTCAAAGAACACACATGGAAAACAAGTTATGATTTTAAACATTTCTAAGTATATATCCAATGGCAATTATGTATTTTGTTGTATATTATTAATTATAATATGATTAAGTGACATGAAGCACATTTCTCAGTCTGTCTCAAGACCTTTTTCACCATTCTTTCCTATTAAATGATAATGGCACAGTTCTACCCCATCTCTTAGTAATTATGCTGTGTATTTTTATGACTTTAACTATTCAAGACCCACTCTGTGGAACTGTTTGCCCTTTTGTGACTGTCTTTTTTCACTTAGCACAGTGTCCTGACATCTCACCAGTGTTATAGCCTGTGTCAGAATTTTAACTTCTTTTAAGACTGAGCAGTCTTCTGTTGGATGGATATAAGACATTTTGTTAATCCATTTAGCTGTAAATGCAAATTTAGGTTGTTTCTAGCTTCTGGATATTGTGACTGGTGGTCCTCTGATTGTTAATGTACACAAACCTGCAGAGCCCTGAGCCTACATTAAATTTCTGATGCTAGTAGCAAGAGAAGCTTGGGTGCAGTGGGGAGAATTTAATGTTGGCTGCAGGGAGCCTGGAATCAAACCGCAGCCTTCCCAAGCCCTGCTGTCTGTCTGTGAGGATGCTCATTACCTCTCTCCACTTTAGGTTCTAGATAATGAACCAATACTAACATCTACCTTTCAGGAGTTTGGGGAGGATCGAATTATATCACTTTGAGATGAATCCAGATTTTTATAGGGGGTGAGATTATGGATCTTAGAGCAGCCTCTTTGAGAAAGGAATGCAGCACTGGAAATAAAAGTAACACAAAAGTATTTGTTTATTTATAAGTAAGGCAAAAAGTCTTGACATGATGTCAGAGGTGTGAGGATTCCAGTGTTCTTGACAAGATGTCGATGGGCCTGGAGATGGGAGATTCCAGGATTCTTGTTCATTTTGTGTTTTTCCTTGACATCTCCTCAGGCAATTCACTGGAAATCCTTACCCAGAATCTGCTCCCTTCCCACCTGGAGCCACTTGAAGCTCCCAGGAACTCTGGGAGCCTGTGAAAGCTGGCAGACTGGATTTAAACTGCATCCGTTTCATAGTAATCCCCATCTGTTGCACTCAGGGTTTGTGCCTATTGTAGCCAATATTACGGGATGCTTACTGAGTACCAGACACTGCTACATCTTTTATTACTTTGCTTGATTTCTCTCCCAAAAATCCTATGAAAATGATTTTATCCCCATTTATTTGATAAATAGACTGAGGACCAGGGAAGCCACACAGCTGTCACTACTACTCATGGGGCAGTCTTGAAGAGAGGCCACTGCCCCCCCTCAAACCCCATCCACATTCCCCTTCCCCACCCCTACCTCTCCTTACCCCCCACCCCCATGAGCTCATGAAACTGTGCTGATAAAAGTTGTTCTCAGGATCATAAGATCATCACAAAAAGAAATGTCAACAACAAAACAGGGCAACAAAGGAGTTTTAAAAATGCATCTCTGTGTCTTCAGGTCTCTTGTTCCGCTCTGGCTCAATCTGTACCCATCTGTTGTTTGCTTTGCTCGTCTTGTAGGTCATTTACTGCTGAAAATGAGACAAAGATGCCATGCTGTACTATATGATCCTTCTTATTTCTTCTCTGTTTGAAGTCTAGCTCCAACCACTTGAACAAAACGAAACATGCTGCTTGACCCCTTAGGGGATCCTCCAGCTACTGGTGGGCAGTCAGGCACTGAGTGTGGCCTGGCACTTCCTGGGCTGGGAGATGTCTAAGAACTCAGTCCTCTTGCTTGCCTGTCACCTGCCCACAGTGGAGCCCAGCAGGTACACATGGAATACTCTCCCTGGGCTGAGTATCAGCTGCTTGAACAGCCCCCACCATCAGAAATCAGAAATTACTGTGAAGTCTGAGCTCTTTCTGGCTTTTTGCTTGTGAAATAAACTCAAGATAAGATTTTATTTTATATATATATATATATAATATATAACATATATACATATATATAACATATGTATGTATATATGCATGATATATGTATATATAATATGCATCTATTGATATATATATATATGCAAGTAGAAGTTTATTTTTATTGGCCTCTGAGAAGACTCTTTATGCCCTCACCCTCACATTTATTATTTTTCTATCTATGAACCAAACAAATGGTTTGCTATGGCAAGAAGTCTGTGTGAGCAAATAGACATTGATTGCCAGGTGATTTATTCACAGCTTGAAAACATGATAAGTATTCCAATCTTTTTCACTTCAAATTATAAGCCAAGCAATCCAAGGAAGAGTCAGGAGTCCTCAATTTTGAGCAAATATGTTTTTCCAATAGGAACTGTCTATTATTATTGAAACTGTAGTAGGCCAAGCCTTTCAGGTTTAAAAAAAATATATTCTCATTCAGTTGTTCATTCTTTAATTCAACAGCTCTCTATTGATGTCATAATACACCCAGAGGACTGTTCAGGGAATACAGTGCAGATTAAAACTGACAAAGTGCCTACCTCTTGGAGTCTATAGTGAGCAAGACAAATATAAACACACAAAAGTATCAAGACACATGTGATAAAAGCTAAGAGAACAGTAGTGAATTAAGATCAGAGAGTTCTCAAATGGAGGCCTGGAGAGTATTCTCTGAAGGGGTGTAATTTAGACAGAACCCCAGAGAGAAACAAAGAGTTACATGGCTGCCATGGGAAGGATTTTTACAGGCGGCT